>CAUYRH010018190.1:0-45858 GCA_963574655.1 Perodicticus potto
TGCCTCTGCCTCCCAAGTAGCTGGGACTACAGGCGCCCGCCACAACGCCCGGCCATTTTTTGGTTGCAGCCGTCATTGTTGTTTGGCGGGTCTGGGCTGGATTCGAACCCGCCAGCTCAGGTGTACGTGGCTGGCGCCTTAGCCCGTTGAGCCACAGGCGCTGAGCCGGCTATGCTTTTTATTGAAAGGTGTTAAAAAAAAAATCACTCATAGACTCACTTCATGAACCAGCTAGGGTTTTGAGGCCTCAAAATGAGATCCTAGATGAGGTTTGAAGCTTAGTCTTCTTTTGGCCTGACATGGCTTAATTCTGTAATATGCAAACTGTTGTTTGAAATAGAGATTTGGAAATGCTTCCATTTCAAAAGAACCATAGCAGATCCTAAAAATGCCTGTTGGATGAGTAACAAGACAGAGAATCACTACCCCTTGCTGTGCTCCCAAGCCTTTCTGAAAAAACTCCAGGCCTTTATGTTCACATAGTCTAACTAGAATTACGTTTGCCATGCCTTTTTGGACATGGTGTTTTGTTGACCTATGTTGCCACTTGTGTCTCTTTCTTTGTCCTGGTTCAGGCTTTGCATGATTTCATTTCATTCATTTTTCCTGGGCCAAAGCGTCCAGCATAGTCACTCATAATGACCACATTATTTACGACCAGACAAATGCTGACAAATCTAGAAATATCTAGCATATAACTTGGTTGATTAATACCAGGCAGTGGAAGGAGGAACAGGTACAGGCAAGAGCAGCTGGGCTCAAATTCTCCTCCAGTTTATTAAAAAAAAAAAAAAAGACTAAATTCACTCCATTCATAACTTGTTCTATTTCTAATATAGGGAAAGAAAGTGTCGGATTGACTCTTTGAGTCAAGAGCTCTTGACCCCTGTACTTAGAGAAATGTAGGATTAAAATCCAACAAACTTTTGGAAAACAAAGTAAATTATAGTCAAATGCTTAAAAGCAGGAATGACAGGCTTAGACATAGGCTGCTGGTGCCATCCAGACAGTAGGGGACAGTGACTTGGATTAAACCTGTGACAGTAAGCATGGTGAAAGATTACAGAGTTCATATATAATTTTAGAAGTACAGCAGAAAGAACCTACCAATGAATTTGAAATGGGGTGTGAGACGAGGAGAGGAAATAGGAGGTGACACCTGGGTTTGTGGCCTGAGTAATTGGGTAAATGGCATGTGTTGGAAAGAAGACCACAGTTCAAGTAGAGATGAAACTAGTAGTTCTTTTTGGGACATGTCACATTTGAGAAACCTTTGAGGCATCCTAGTTTCTACTTTAGGACATCTGGAGCTCAGAGGCAGGGGCTGGGTGGGGTGAGAAATGTAGGAGTTGTCAGCTCATTGGAAACTGAAGGACTAAACATCATAACCTAAGAAAAGAGTATTGATGGGGAAGAGAAATTCATGGGAGCAGGACATGGGGGTCTCCCAGTTTAAGGAGTCTGGGGAAGGAGGAGAAACTAGCAAAGGGAGAGGTGAGAGTGAAAACATTTTGGGGAGAGGCGCTTGGCACTGTCAAATGCTGCTGAGAGTTTGAGCGGTGGGGTGAAGACAAAAGAGTGGACCATTAGCTTTGGTCTGAGATGGGTCATTAATGACATCAATAAGAATCCTATCAGATTTGCATTTCTTTAATGATTAAAGAGGTTGAACATTTTTTCATGTGTGTGTTGGCTATTTGCTATCATCTTCAGAGAAGTTTCTGTTCAAGTCATGCCCACAATGACGTGGGGTTATTTGTTGTTTTCTTATTGATTAGTTTGAGCTCTCTGTGTATTCTAGTTATCAGACCTTGGTTGGAAACATATCCTGCAAAAATCTTCTCCTATTCTGAAGGAGATATCATCTAACTCCAGTAAGATTAACCCACATCACAAAATCCCCAAAGTACAGATGTTGGCATGGATGTGGAGAGAAGGGAACACCTACACTGCTGGTGGCATTGAAAACAAACATGGATTTTTTGGAAAGAAGTTTGGAGAAGTCTCAAGGAACTAAAAGTAGAACTACTGCTTGATCCTATAATTCCTCTACTAGGTATCTACCCAGATGATCAAACATCATTTTACCACAAAAACATTTGCACCAGAATGTTTATTGCAGCCCAGTTCATAATTGCCAAGTCATGGAAGCAACCCCAATGCCCATCAACCTATGAATGATTAATAAATTGTGGTATATGTACACCATGGAATACTATGCAGCCATAAAAAGAATGGAGAAGGATAGAGACTTTACATCTTTTATATTTACCTGGATGGAGCTGGAACATATTCTTAGTAAAGTATCTCAAGAATAGAAAAAACAAAAGTATTCAATGTACTCAATATTATTTTGAAAACAATATAAAATCACCTACACAATTATAGTCCAGAAAGAAGAAGGGAAGAGGAAAGAGAGGGGAGGGGAAGAGGAAGGGAGAGGGCAGGAGGAGGAAGGGTATTTGGTGGACCTAACCTATTGTACACAATGCAATGGTACATTTCAAATCTATTAAGAGTAGAGTATAAATGTCTTACCACAAAAAATAAGTGAAGTGATGGTTATATTAATCAGTTTGATGTATACATTCCACACTGTATATCAAATCAGCACACTGTACTCCATGAATGTACACAGTTATGATTTAATAAAATAAATAAATAAATAAAAATGTATAAATGGTTCTGACTTGGCACCCATGCTCCGTGGTTAGTGCACTGGCCACATACAACAGGGCTGGTGGGTTCGAACCCTGCCTGGGCCTGCTAAACAACAATAACAACTACAACAAAGAAAATAGCCATGCATTGTGACGGGCGCCTGATGTCTCAGCTACTTGAGAGGCCGAGGCAAGAGAATCACTTAAGCTCAAGAGTTTGAAGTTACTGTGAGCTGTGACACCATGCCATTCTACCAAGGGTGACAAAGTGAGACTCTGTCTCAAACAAACAAACAAATGAAGTATAAATGGTCCAGAAGTAAAAAATAAAAAAAGGAATCCTATCAGAGAGGGGTAGGAAAAAGCCCAATTTTTACAGAGTGCCTAATAATATGGCTTTTGGATTAATCATATGACAATAATAGCCACCATTAATTATGACTCAGAATGTACCAGCTTGCTTTACAAAAATTGTCTAATCTAACCACCCGAACAAATTTGCGAGGGAAGCAGAGGCAATGCCATCATCTCCATTATGTAAATAAAGAACCTGAAGTTAAAGAGTTTAAATAAATTGACTAGTATCATACTCTATCTGTCGCAAAACCAGGATTGGAGCATAGAAGCTGTTTGGCTTAAGAGTCATACTTTAGGCCAGGTGTGGCGGCTCTCATCTGTAATCCTAGCACTCTGGGAGGCGGAGGCAGGCTGATCGCCTGACCTCAGGAGTTCAAGACCAGCCTGAGCAAGAGTGAGACCCTGTCTCTACCAATATAGAAAACAAAAAACAAAAAACAACAAAACAGCCAAGCACTGTGGCGAGCAACTGTAGTCTCAGCTACATGGGAGGCTGAGGCAAGAGGATCTCTTGAGCCCTAAATTTTGAGGTTGCTGTGAGCTGTGATGTCACAGCACTCTACCTAGGGTGACAAGAGTGAGACTTTCAAAAAAAACAGCCATTCTTTACCTATTTTAAAGACTATTTCTATAGTTAAAAGCCGTGCTGTCCTATTGATAACCCTTGTGATTTGGGGTAAATTAATTAACCTCTGTGAGACTAGGTTTCCTACATTTTTCATAAAATGGAGATTCTAGGTAGTTTGCGAGCATTAATTGTGTTACTAATGGCAAAGTCCCTAGCACAGCGCCTGACACACATTAAGTGCTCATTCATTATCTAGTACAACCTAATCATTTTATAGATAAGAAAAATCAGGCCCCAGGGAGTTCAGAGAACTTGTCACTGGCACACAGAAAAGTGTCAGAGGGAAGACTGTCAAAATGCCAAAGCCCTTGCTCAGAGTACTGAACGCCGAGGACCTCTGACCAGCTGTCTTTCTTGGAAGCCTCCTGCTTAGAGACCGAAATACCCTTTGATGCAGCCCCAGTGCACTGGTGAGCCATTCAAAACACTCCCTGCTCTGGTAACAACTCCCAATGTCATTACCGGCCTGATGCCCTTTGAAGCAATACCATTCCCAGAAGTGCTCTGTCACCAGAGTGACAGTCCCTCGTGCTGTCCATCTCCCAGAAACTAACACTCTGTTTTTGTGTTTTAAAATGCCCAAGATAGATCACAGAAAGTGCCAGTTCTTTCTAGAAACCAGAGGTATACATTAGGCTGTCCTGCGGATAGGTGGGGGAAATGTCTGGTAACATTTTTTTTTTTTTTTCTATTTCAGTTAGTCTCAGTTCTGGTTTGGTGATGACAAAAAATTCTAAAAGAATTTGATTTGGGTTCTATAGAATTTGATTTGGGTTGGTTCTAAATCTGGGAAGTTTCCCCGATGCCTTAGACACAGAATCATGGACCATGTACTGTGGAAGGGACCACAGAGGATAATAGTTAGATCGCTATAGCCTTTCTACTTGCCTCTGTGACGTCTCCAAGAGCCTCTGTCGAAAGGACAAGAGTGGGAGATGATGGCACAGGACACTTGCTCCCACTCCAACCCTTATCAGAGTATCTCTTTCTTTATGTGGGTCATTGTGAAAGTTTTGAGACAGACTCTGTTATGGTCCATTATTTCACTTCCAAGAAACACAGTGACAGCGTCCTTTCTGATTCACCTGTGCAAATTTCAACTTGCTCGGCTTATCGGTGTTGCTAGGAGGGCTTCATTTATTTCTATCCTTGCGGATTTTATGTCTCTTGATTTTTTTGTATCTCAAAACCTTTGTAATGAGCCACATATCTGCTTTACACATACAGTTTGTTGTAGACTACTTTCAGGACAAGGAACAGTGAACTTTTTCTATAAAGATCTAGACTATGATTAATTTCAGGTTTGCAGGCTATATAGTCTCGGTTGCAACTATCCAGTTCTGTTCTTGTCATGCAAAGCAGCCATGGTCAACATGTAAACAGAGTAGCGTGACTGTGTTCTGACAGACATTTATTCACAAAAGTAGGCATCGGGTCAGACTTGCAATGTGGTTTATAGTTTGTTGATCCCTGTTCTAGCATATTAGGAAAAAAGTGGGTTATGAATTGACCTTGGATGATGTGCCCAGATTCAGAAGAGGAAGATCATCTCAGATAGAGGAAACAGAACTCTGAGGGGTTTAGGAGCATGAAGGGTAGGAAGTTGGAAGAAGATGGCAAAGGACTTCTTGTGTTCTGTTGGGCAAACTAAACTTTATTCTTACGATTGAGGGTTACTTAAGGGGTTTTAAGCAGGGGTGTGGCATGTTCATTTCCTAGAGATTAATGTGGCACCAAGGGGTGAATGGAATGGTCTAGGGCAGGGAGAAATGTGAAGACTTTTTTGGAATGTTCTGGGGCGAGATGACATGTCAGATTATTGGCCATCAGCCTATGATTTCTTTACAGAAATTCCAGTTGAGAAAGGTCTCTGTATATGTTAAACAATGCATATTTGTTAACTTACTGGTTATTGGCTTAGCCAGGAGATGAGTTGAATGTCTGTCTCCTTTGCTATTAGCTGTGTGAACTTGGAAACGTTGCTTTTCCTCTCTGAGCCACAGGTGCCTCATTCCTGAGTGGAGATTATATAGCACCTACTGCCAAAGATTGTTGTGAAGATTAAACAGGATCATGTATTAAAGCTTCACTTGAAATCCCCACTTTTTAATATATAAATCCATTGCAAAGTGTTTTTCTTTTAATATAAACTGAATTCTCAAAAAGATTAAACCTGAAGAGGGATTTATCCTTACAGCCATGGGCACTTGAAGTTGTAATCCACTGTGGAAATGGAGGATCATTTAGACACTTCTCATGGATCATAGGGACGGTCTCAAAGGCCTGCAAATGGATTTTAAGATGTCTCCTAGGCTGGAATTATAATAAAATGCACATTTCTTGTAAATTACTTTGCTCACATGAAAATTTGCTGTACGCCACAAATAGAGATTGCTGCTAACATCAATGCCAAATGAGGATTGCATTATTTTAAATTTGATTGATGTTGTTCTCTTGTGCATTCCTGAAAGAAATACTGTGAAGTCAGGTGACTCCGTATTCCTCTTAAGCTATACTTAGCACAACGATTATTCAATAAAAATGTTCTCCTTAAATGTGCAGGAGGCATCCGGACAACTAGATTCCATTTCATGCTGAAGGTTTTGAATATTCATTTTCACCAATTGTTACCAAAAGTCCAATTTTAATTTGTTTGCTATTTCTGTTAATACCAAGTCCTACTTAGTCTATCCATTGAAAGTCCTTAAGAATATTAACAGGGAATCCTCATAGAATTGCTACAGAGTTTTTTAAATGTTTGTGAATTACCCTGACAGGCTTTTAGTTTTAATTCACATTAGGTAGATTTTATCATTAACAAGAATACTTGCAAATTAAAATGAGGCCATTAACATTTTAAATACACTGCATTTTTAAAAAGAAAGCAAGTTTGAAAAAAAATGTTGCCAAACACAGAGAGAAAAGAAACTAAATTTAACCATACTATGAAACACACACTTAGTTTACAACCAAATCTTGAGATATATTGTTTAGAAGAATGTGAATTGGACTAGAAATCTGGAGCCTGAGTTCCAGGTATTGGTCAATTTTCCACAAACCAATTTCCTATAGACAATTCACTATACGGTCTATTTGCCAAATAACAAATTCAAAGAAATGACGAAATTTACAAGTAAGGTGTTTAATTTAAACAGTTAGATGAAATGTTTTTAACAGCATGTTGAACTAAAATGAAGAAGCTGAGGCAAAAGTGAGAGAGAGTTTATTTGGGGTGAAGTTGAGGACCAGAGCCTGGGCACACGTACAAGTGGCCTTGGGGAGCGTTCCAGAGAATAGAAGCTCAAACTTTTAAAGGAAAAAAGGACAAATCAGGAGAATGGGCAATTGATAACTAAGGTTTTTTGAAAGGAATTCTCATCAGTTTATAGAAATAATACTGATTGGTGCTGAGCTCTATGCCTTTGAACTCCAGGGTAAGGGTTGTAGGGTCCAGCATATGGGATTCTGTGGCTGTTGAGTGGAAGTTTGTGCAGCTTCAAAGGGTGATTTTTTAGCTCAAAAGGGAGTGAGACGTGACTGCTGCCACAGTTCTAAATGTCCCTCTGGGTCTAATAATTTAAAGGGGCTTTCATTCTTCTGATGAAATGTTTCCTTTTCAGTGAAATTTTAGGTCATCAGCCTTCCTTTTGCCTTCAGAATAAGATTTTAAGAACTGCTCATCATCCTTCATTCCAGCTCCCTGTGGTTGGAGCTCAGGATATCGGGATCAGAGAGCAGCTCCGCTTCTGGAGAAAGGCAGAGAGGGGTCAGCTGAGGACACAGCTTGGCTGTGAACCCTGTAAGAGAGTCACCAGTGAGCAGAAGGTGGACAGCGGAAAACTTCTTTGTGCATATGTCTGACACCAAATGTGTGGGCTTCCCCCTTGGCCCCATACCAATTAAGTCTACAACTCTTAAGGCAGACACCACTGGCTGTCCTCTGATTTAATTCTCACACCGCCTAGATTTAGAGCAGACCCCCAGGGTGAGGGCTCGGGCCCACAAGATGCCCAGTGCAAGTTGTGGGTACCCGTCCCACCTCCCTACAAATCGGGGTTCCTGCAGCCACCCGCTCAGGTTTGACAATTTGTTATAATGACTCACAGCACTCAGGAAAACACTTTGTGTTTAATGGTTTATTATAAAGAATGCAAATGAACAGCCAGATGAAGAGGTGCACAGGGCAAGCGGGGAGGGTGGGCTTCTGCTCTGCTCCCAGGCCCTCTCTGGCCACGTCACTGCTGTCCCAGCACCGGGATGTGTTCGCCAAGCCAGAAACTCTCAGAACTCTGTCCTCTAGGGTTTTTATGGAGGTTACATTATGTAGGTAAAATTGATTAAATTATTGGGCATTGGTGATTAAAGTCAATCTCCAGCCCTCTCCCTTCACTACTGGTTGGGGCTGGGGGTGGGTGGTGGTTAACAATTCCAACCCTTTCATCACAGGGTTAGCATAAATCTGGCATGGTTGGAAGGGACTTCTTCTGAATCACAAAAGACAGTCCTCAGGAAATTCCAGTGGTTTTAGAAGCTCTGTGCCAGGAACCAGAGACAAAGACCAATTATATATTTCCTATTATAGCACAGTGTCACAGGCTGGGGCGGCATAAGCTGAGGGGAAGAGGCTGGAGGATGAGGATAAGGGACCCAAAGCATTTGGGACAGATGGGGGATGGGGACGGGGACAGACTGGTGGTAGAGAGGGGGTCACTGGGGGACAATGGTGAGAGGAAGACCTGAGGGTTGGGCTGAGGATGTGAAGGTCCTGGGTGACCTTTTTCTAGAAAACAACACATTCTAGAATATTTCTGTGCAAGCTGCAAACGGCCTGCTAGATCTCTTTTGATCCCACTCACGTGGGCACTCTGTAGGGGATTTTTAAGCAGCCTGTAGGACCCCTTGGTAATGTGACCCCAAGCTGTTTGTTTAGCAGAGGCTCTGGGTCTTGGGTCTCGGCATGGCTTCAGTGTGGGTTTGCGGCCTCTCCCCTCCTCTCTTTCTGGCCGACCCCTGGAGGCCCAGCCTCACTCTTGCTGTTTCCACAAAGCCTTAGAGCGCCGACAGTAGCTGCTGTGGCACAAGAGCCAGTGTGCAGTGTGCTTCCCACGTTCCCAGCACTGCGCTGGGGGCTGCCTCACAGGTGTCACCTGACAGCTCTGCCATCACTGCCTTTCTATAGACAAGGAAACGGAGGCACTGGGGGACGAGTGGCTTGCCCTGAGTCACAGAGCTGGGAAGTGGCAGAGCCCAGAGCCTCTCCCTTCTTCACTATCTCTGCTCACCCCTCACTGCCCACTCCCCAGGACACTGGGAGCCCCGTTCCCCACACCACCCCCTTCCCAACTCCATTGGCTTTTTAAAAAGCAGCTCACCATTATTTGCCCATTACGTAGTGTATTTACAGTTACAAATTCGCTGATCCAGAGGGCATTTCTCTTCTCTGCAGATAAGGCATGAGGCCCCCGAGAGCCCTTTACCTCTTTGTGTCCCTCTGCGGCATCACCATGGAGTTGGGCACAGGACTCAGTGATGTGCGTGTTCACTCTCTAGGAGTCCAGGCAGAACTGGAAGCCTTTCTCTCTGCTAAGTTACGGCATTGGGTTTGTTTTTATTGATTACTGCAGGGATTTGTTTCCTGTTGTGCTACATAAATGCCTTCACGGGATAATTGCAGCAGTGTTTTAGGGAAGGTCAGCACTTCCTAGAGCATGTCTCCTTTGTTGGACATCCATTACTTTGGTCTTCGGCTAGATGTCAGCAGCCCCGAGTCTGTCCTACTCCACCTAGACTTATCCCGCTCTCACAGGCAGCCTTGCCTCTGCTTCTCAAAAGGAATGCCATGGTTTTCAGCCAGTTTCCCTTATACCAGAACCCCCTTCTCCTTGTTACATCCCTCGTGTGGCCTAGCCTTGTTCTATGACCCTTTTGAACACTAACTGTTGCTCTTTGGGGCGAAGACTGGGGAAAAGATTTCAGGTCACATGTTTGGTTTTTGTGGTTCATAAGTGTGGTGGAATATGACCTAGGAAGAGGCCAAAGAGGAAGAGCACATGGGGGCCGAGGACGAGGAGATGGTGAGCTTCTGGACACGTGGAGGAGAAACCCCACTATTCTCAGAAAATCTGCCTACACAGCTGTCTCTACTGTGGTAGAGAGGATGATAGGGCCCCAAAGACATCCACAGCTTTTCAGGTACTGTACTAGATAAGTTGCTATCCTCTGTCCCGTAATCACACCAACTTCCAGAGGTAAATGCCATTGTCATCCCCAACTCGTGATCAACACAGTGGAGTCCCAGGGCAGTTCCCTCCGTTACCCTAGAGCTCAAAGATGGTAAAGGGATGAATCAGGAATTCAGACCCAACCTTGTGCATTTACTATCATCCTTCACAAAGTGCAGAATGTCTGTTGAACTTAAGAAATCTTAATATTTGCTGGAAGTGGTGGCATTGATAGATTACGTGGCTAAGAGGAACCATGAGAGTGTAGATAGAATTAAGGTTGTCACTCAGCTGACTTTAACATAGGGAGCTTATCCTGGATTATCATTAACAGTAGCGAGGCACTCAGCTCAACATTGTTGGCTTTGAAGAAGGAGGAAGGGGCCAGGAGTCACGGAAAGCAGGAAGCTTCTAGAATCTTGAAAAGGCAAAACAAACGATTCTCCCCAAGAGCTTCCAGAATGCAGTGCACCCTGTCTATGCCTTGATCTTAACCTGGAGAGTTCCATGGCAGACTTTTGACATTTGTATTGTTTCAAAGCCACTAACTTGATGACAATTTGTCACAACAGCAATAGAAAATGAATACAATCTAGAAATCTTAAATATGCCCAGTTGGTGAATCTGTTGTCAATCAGAGGAAGAATTCACATTTCAGAGTTTACATTTTGTTCTTGTTTAGTTTCTAAACAGTTTCCTGGATTGCAAACCTGGGCGTTTCCCTTCTTACTCATAGTTCAGGTTGGCAGAACTAACTGCATTTTAGTGGTTTTCAGACTTTGCTGTGATTTTCTTAAGATGCATGAAAAGTTAAGCTCTGGTCATCTGGTCATTTTGGCTTTGCTTCTACTACCTCTTTCAAAGACCGATTTTGTATTTGAACCAACTTGCTTAAAATTGTGAAAGATAGCTGTGGTTGCTAAGAGAAGCTGTGGGTGTTGCCATGGGAACGATTGTTTTTAAATCAGGAATAACAAGCTCTAACTGTATAGAACTAAGGTGGGGAAGGGAGGGGAGATAGCTACCCCTTATTTCCTCCTCATTAGGGGGAAACAGGCTGAGGTTTCCTGCCAGTTTAATAAGTTCAGTAGATGCTGTTCAGGGCAACAGTAAAGGTGTGAGTTTTGGATTCAAACAGATTTGGGTTTGAATTCTTGATTCACTATATTGCCGTCTGCAAGACCCAGGATAACCTATAGAACTTCTCTAGGACTCTGTTGCATTAATCATTAGATGGGGAGGGGGGTGTCCAGTGGTCTTTACCTCTAGAAGGTGGCGTGTACACATGAGAGGATACATACAATTTGTCTAGCATCATGCTTGAAACGTGGTAAGAACAAAATACCTATAGTGTTTCTACGCTGAGACAAGAGATGGCCTATGGTTACAGATGGTGCTTTCCAAGCCAATTTGAAGAACAATTTCTAATCTCTCAGGCACTGATAAGTGGTCCTCCTGCATATGCCTGGTAGACACTTCAGTCCACATGTGACTCACCTTGAGTCAGCCACACCTCAACTGGTCTATACCCTCCCCGCCCCTTAAGGAGTCTGCACTTGGCTTTCGCGGCAATGCTGTAAAAGTTTCAGCATGCTTGCTGTCAGTTTCTGCCCTTTTCTATTTATGGGCCAATAGGAGGCAGCTTGGCAGTGCTTAGGGCACTGCCGGTGAGGGGCACTGGTCTGGATGCTGTCTGATCACTCTGGGCAGCAGCTGTTTGCTCTCTCTTATTCACCCATGCGGGACTGATGAGAAGGGTCAGAGGGTGGGGAGCTGGCCATGCCTGCGGTGAGTGCCTAGGAAAGGCCTGTGTAAAAGACTGTAAACCAGTTTGCAGAGCCTCTACCATGAAGGGAAGAGGCTGCACCTAGTTCAGAGAGCCCGATCTGCAATGGAGAGCAGGGGATGTAAATATAAATGTTGGATGGAACTGGGAGGACCAAGAGTCAGCACAAGGACAGCAGGAAAACAGGATAGGGACAAATGATGGAGAAGGTAGCCGTAGAGCAGCTCTGGCCTGGCCCAGGAAACCCAAGGGGCAATGGCAAGGGATGTCTGAGCAAGCTGGCTGGACACTTAGTGGCTGAGAAGAGACCAACTTGCCACCAGCGCAATCTGCCTTCTTAAAAGACCGATCTTCTTATAAGGTAAGTTTCTGTATGGGCCCAGAGTCAGGAAATGTCGTACCTCCCTGGGATAATTGGTCTGCTTCTATCTGACAGTTGCAGCTGTAGAGATTCTTTTTCATGCTGGCTGCTGAAACCTTATGGCCAAATATGTGGCCCATGCACAGCACGTGCGTGGTCTCCAAAGCCCCTGTGTTTGCTTTAGATTCAGTTGTCCTGGATTCATTTTGTGTTCCTATCTGTCTTACCTACACTGAGAAAACGTTGGGTCTTGCTTGTAAAATCAAAAGAAAAATTAGTTTTTTAAATGTAATTTGTCTTCATTTTACAAGTAATTTTTTAAATTAAAAAATACATAGCAAACCTATAGTATAACAAAATCTATAATCAAATCTGTCTATGTAGTACACCTATAATATGTTAAAATATACTATATAGTACGGTCTATAATCAAAATGTATGATTTGGGCAATGCCTGTGGCTCAAAGGAGTAGGGCCCTGGCTCCGTATGCTGGAGGTGGTGGGTTCAAACCCAGCCCTGGCCAAAAACTACAATAAAAAAAGTACAATCTTTATGCAAAATGGAAAATTTGGATAAAAACATGGAAAAGTCTGCTCCAAGCCCACTGATATAAGATTTTGAAACATGTATCCCACCTCAGAGTCATCATTGCATTGGAAACAAGTTCTTGACCTTCTCACTCAATTTTCTGTGAACTTAATGGTCCAGATGCTTGGCTGGGAAGATTTCTGCAGAAGAATTTCCCTTAGCAATGAAACTGCATTTGAGAATAATTATAGAGGCCATCCCGAGGCAGGGACTGCTTTCCCAAACTACAAGGAAATCCAGCACAGTCTGAACTAAAATTAGCTTAGCAATGGGTTCTTTTTAAATGGCTATTATGTCCATTAACTGGTTATTTGCTGTTAGCCTATTTCAATGAGTTCTGGAGTTTTAGAACACACTGATGGATGGCTAGCCCGAGACTAGGAAGGTGGCAAAGGTTAGAAAAAGGATTTCAAGGAGTAATTTGATATATGAAGTAGCTGTTGAGTTGCATCCTTCCTGCCCTGAACAAAGAATTCTTTCAGAAGGCATTGTTTCATTAATTTAAATATTTGTAGCTTATACATATGTAGTGCATGGAGGCCTGAAGAATGTCAATGGAACTTTTTTATTAATTATTTTTAATTTCAGATTAATATGAGGGTACAAATGATTACATTACATTGTTTGCATTTCTAAGGTAAAGTTCAAGTTGTGGTTGAGCCCTTCACCCAGAGGGTTTGCCATATACCCTTATATTGTACACCTTAGGTGAGAGCTTACCAATCCCCTTCCATACTCCTCTACTGGTTTACCACCTCCCCCTCCCCCCCACAGGAATATACCTGTGTGTTTCTCTTCTGTGTGTGTATTTGTTTTTCCATTCGTTTCATATTAGTATTGAGTACATTGGCTATTTGATTTTCCATTCTTGTGATATATTATGAAGATGAATGTGCTCCATCCAGGTTAATACAAAAAATATAAAGTCTCCATCTTTTTTTTTTTATAGCTGAATAGTATGTGGAGAAAAGGTAATACGTTGACACTGTTGGTGGGATCGCAAACCAGTACAGCCTCTATGGAAAGAAGCAGGGAGAATCCTCAAAGAACTAAACGTAGATCTTTCATTTGATCCTGCAGTCTCATTACGAGGCATCTACCCAGAAGAAAAGAAATCATTTTACCACAAGGACATTTGCACTAGAATGTTTACCGCAGCTCAATTCACAATCGCCAAAACAGAGAAGCAACCCAAGTGCCCATCACCTGTAAACAAACCATGGTATATGTATGCTATGGAATACTATTCAGCCATACAAAGACATTTTTTTTTTACATGCAAAATAATTAGTGAAGTCATATACTATATCATTAGTTCATTTATTCGTTCAGCTCTGATGTATTGAGCACCTATTTCAAACAAAGCAACACTCTTCACAGACTGTAGACGACTATTCTCCCCATTCTGGTGGGGAATTCCATGCTGAATGGTCACTCTGTTTTGCCTCTTTGAGAGCTGTGGTCGCTCAGAGAAGAGAGAAACTAAGTCAGCCTAAGGGAGAAGGAGAGGGCGGCCCCAAACAAGTGGAATTTCCCCAGAAAGAGGACAGCAGAGGTGGCGGGCAGGGCTGTGGATGGAGTGAACAGTCGACAGCACAAAGAGCACAGTTGGCGAGATCACAACAAGTTCAAGTGGCTCTGAGTGTGGTTGAGGACTGAACAGAAAAGCAGGGAAGGCGGCAGCTTCCTGCTGTTGCTAGTCTCTGCCATGGCTTGTATCCACATTTCTACACTTCAGGATCTAGTTCTTCTTATTTAATTCCCACCAGTGTGCTCCCTGGCATGGGCTCTGTTTTCCGGGCTGTATTCAGCTGAGAGAGCATGAAAAGAATTCAGCAGTTGCTAAATGCTCAACACATGTCAGCTGTTTTTATTATCAATATAACTGGCTGCCATAGTTCTATAAATTCATAGTCACTTGAATTTGTGTGGCTCTTAGAGAGTGAGTGTGGAAGGTTTACAGCTAGAAAGAAGCAGTTTCACACCGCAAGAAACCTTTTAATTGTAATCCCCACCAAAATCTCTTCACGCATCGTCGACGAGAGCGCATCTTTCTTCGTGACAACTCTCCTGGAGAGAACTGTGGCTTCGGTCTTGCTGGCCTAGAGGTCCCTACACTCAGCAACCAGAGGAATGAGGGAGTGTCCAATGGAAAGAGAGCGAGTCAGGCTGCCAGGTTTACCCAGAGTCCAGGCAGGCACCCTGTGGCTCTGAGTTCCTAAGCAGGAGGCTGTGTGGCCTCCCCTTCCCCAGCCTCCTACAAGACAGAGAAAGAGAGGGGATGCAAGTCCATGAGTGTGGGGTCATTTGGCTAGATCATTTGCAGTTTTTCCTTTTGTGGAGGATGGCGGATGTATCTGGAATCACTGCATGACAAACACACCAGGCCACGATGTGTAAAACCCATAACATTTATGTTTTGAAATGTCAGACCTTTGAGTTTAAAAACAGGCTTTAGAGAGCTTGAGAAGCTGGCAATTAATCAGTACTCTCTACTCAGAATGAAAGCACAGAATGGTTTGTTGTGTCTCGATACACAGATGGATATGGCTGGATATAATTACTTTTTCTCTATGGTGCTCCAACACCCATTTGTTTGATTCCCCCCACCCCTTTTGTAATTTATTGTTTGGCATTTGGTAAGCATAGCTTGGTAATGCAGTGGGTCTGAAAATCATTTTTTAAAAATCGGTGCCACTGTTATATTGAGAATAAAACCCACCGTGTTTTCGATCACTGTGAGATCGAGTTCTTGTCTTAGGGTCACTGATTGACTGACAGATCCGGGGTTTCTGGATTCTGCCCTGGGTCTGCTAGTTTCTGTCTAAGCAAAATGCAGGAGCCTCTGCCCGGTTTCCTTTAATTGGCATCTGGGATTTACTCTGCATATCTGCTCCATTCCATGGGAATTCTACTGAGACTTGGCTCCTCAGATTCATGTATTCCATAGTCAGTATGCATTTATGGAGTTCTTAGACTGTGCCTAGACTCTAAGGGTATGGAGAGAAACAGGCCACTATGGTTAATCGTGGGCAGTGAGACTGAAGTCTGAGTTGCGTGGAGACACGGACAAAAAAAGGCAGCCAGCGATGGGTGACCAACACAGCTTGGGAAGTGGCAGAGATTGGCGGGGCTGGGCGGGGGACAGCCTGGGGATAGTTTCCGTTTGGGAAATTGACCATTTTCTGGTTTAGGATTCAGACCCTGTCCTTTATGGCGATTGAATTTCTATTTCTTTCTATATATGAGATTAGGAAGGAGTTCAAAATGTCACGCAACTGCCGATCTGGCAGAGTTTGTATAATGGGATTGTCAACGTTGTTGTCAGGATGGGGTGTGATGCTATGTGTGTGAAAATTATATTTAGAAAAGCCTTATCTTAAGACTCAGCAGGTTGGACATCCTGCATACCTATGTATTACTAATTTTTCCAATATTTTAAAATATTGAGATGATAAAATACTTTTTTATTTTAAAGAATTGCCTCCTTTATTGTGTCTTTTCATAGTAGTTACTATTCACATCTTCAAATAATGGATAAAAAGTGTAATTACTACAATTTGGGGGGAGAGGGTCTTTTGGTAAAAAGGGTGCTGTGTACTCTCATGCCGAGAAGCACTGACAATATAGCGAGAGGTGTCTTTTTTTTTTAATTAAATCATAGCTGTGTACATTAGTGCAATCATGGGGTACAATGTGCTGGCTTCATATACAATCTGAAATATTTTCATCAAAGTGTTCAACATAGCCTTCATGGCATTTTCTTAGTTATTGTATGAAAACATTTGTGTTCTGCATGTAGTAAGTTTCACCTGTACCCTTCTAAGATGCATTGTAAGCATGATTCCACCAGAGAGAGAGAGGTGTCATTTTTAAAAGGCAGTCTCTGTTCTCTGATCTGTGTGATACATGAGCCTATAAACAACATACCACTCTGAAAGTCCTTTCAACTTGGAAAATGACCAAGAAATGTCATCTCAGCAATAGCAATTCATGTTGCGATTTTGGATCCTGCCGTTCTAACTAGAAGAACTAAGGGACAGTGGGAAATTGGCTTTTCTCAGGTCCCATCTGTCAGGTTTGCCTCCGCAATGTCATGGGGCAGGCTGGCGTAGGCAGGGCGGCTCTCAAAAGCAGAGTGAGATGGGTGGGAAAGACCCTGGCCAGTAGACCTAGGAAGGAGCACATGGCTAGTCCCACATCCCTATTTTTCTGTTTCCTATTTTCTTATTGGTAGACTATCATTCAGGACTAGGATTTTCGGGACATTCCTTTCCTAATTCTTTTTTTGTTGATGTTGTTGCAGATTTTGGCTGGGGCTGGGTTTGAACCCACCACCTCCGGCATATGGGGCCAGCACCCTACTCTTTTTGAGCCACAAGCGCCATCCGCCTTTCCTAATTCTTGATGAGTCTCATGATCTTCGGATACCTGTGCTGACTGTCTCATCCCGGGGCGACAGACTGGCCCTTCTGTTTGCTTGTTGATTCTTGGCATGGAGCTGAATGTTTCTGGTTTTCAGGTCTGCCCAGCCTAACCCACACCAGGTCCAGCATCAACCACCCTTATGTGGAATCTTAAACAATTCGTGCACCAGCAGGAATGGAACTAGATCAAGATATTCATCTCTCAAGACATAAATTCTGTCTGTTCTATATTATCTTGTATGGCAACCTAAGGCTTGTTCTTTGGCCTCTCTGGATCTCAGTGTCCTGATCTGTAGAAGGATACTATATCAGTTCAGGTCTTTCCGGAAGCAGATGCCAAGATGTGGTTAGAGTTCTACTTGTGGAAGAAAAATAAGAACAAGTTGCTGATAGAGCCTCCAGACTTTTATGGTGTGGGCTGTTAAGCAAAACATCATTCAATCCACTTGTTAAAGCACAAGAAGGAAGACTTCATTCAGAACCAGTGTGATAGGTATAGGGACTACTGCAATGGAGTTTTGCAGTGGGGGAGAGAGATTGAGCCCAAGTTCTAATACAGTGTGGGCAGGTGGGAATTGATGGCCAAGGAACTGTGTGGGGGTCAGTGGATAGAAGATCACCAGAGGAAACAGCAGGGGTGAGGGGGTTCTGGCTACACTGACCTACCAGGATTCTTCCTGCAGACCGGCCAGGGTGATCAGATATCACCCAGGGGATGGAGAACCTGGTCAGATCTGGAGCATGATCAGATAGATGTCAGGGGCGAGGGGCTCTTGCTAAATGGACTTAGCAGAGTTCTTGCTAAAAGTGGGTTTTACAAGGAAGTGCAGAGATGGGTTTAGCAAAAGATTCAGGAGCCTGACTAAAGTTTGGCCAAGCAGAGAATCTGTCAGGACAGGGAACTCCCTCAGATCATTATGCAAGGCTGATGCTTGTGGAAGGAGAAGGGGAAGGAAGGCAGATGTGGTGGGAGGCTGAGGTGGTGATGCTTCTGTGAGGAGGTCTGAGCCAACTGCAAGGGGAGCACAGTGCAGAGAGTTCACAGGGCAGTCCCCAGTTGGGTGGAACTGGCCAGGCGTTGGTGCCCTCCCCAACCCTCGTCACTGACTGGGGACTGTCTGGGAAGACCAGGGCCTTTGCTCAAATGTTGCAGCCAGAGCTGACATCTTACTGTGCTCCTTCCAGCTGAACTGCAAGTTCTTTCTTAGAAGGTGATCTGAATGCCATATCTTCATAGATGCTTCTTTAAAAAAAATAAATAAATAAAGGGCCAGGGTAAAACCATCTTTAATGTCTTAATTCAGGCTACATGCATCTCTTCACAGCCTTTTAATTGTACGAACATTTAAGCATGAGCACAGGAGAACTTTCCGTGTTTCTTGGAGCCCAGGACACATTTCCCCTGAGTATCACAATGTGTTTCACCAGGGCTGATGTCCTGGGCGCACATGCCGCTATGAGTTGGCAAAGTCAGAGTGCTGGTGATGAGACCCAGGAGAGCTCTGGACACACATGGAGGGACAGTGTATTCCAGAGCTGCCAGGGTCTGAGGAGAAGCCGGAGCTGCAGGGAGAAGCTGGCGCGTGGGCTGCCTCCTGCTCCCCGGGAAGGGCCTCGCACCAGCCTCGTCGGCTCCTCTCTGGGCTTCTTTCCAGGTCCAACAGTCGATGCTGCCTGAAGAGCCTCGCCGATTCTTGACTTGCCATTTAGGTTGTAGGAAATTAGACTTTAGAAAACACATCCTGCTTTCACTTTCTTTTTTTTTAAGCTGGTGCCTTTGAAGATGGGGTTTAGAAAGAGGCTGCCTGGGCCCCAGGCCAAAAGGCGATACCCCTGAGCAGAAATGAGTCAGCTCATCCGTCTTTGATGACCCTGCAATTCCCACTGCAGCTGTCTCTCCTGCTGCCCCAAGCTTGACCTTTGAATGTCCTGCTCTATTCTGCTCCTCTCCTTCGGGCTCTTGGCATCATGCCCTGACCACCCATCTTTGGGCCCCGTGTTGCCATCTCATGGATCGTACCTGCTCTTGCTCTTTGGGTCTGATCTCTGTGTTTCCCTGATTTCCACCATGCCACACCCTGGTATCCTGCATCCTGAGTCCCTTTACTTCTTTAGCACCTGACTGTCTGTCTGCTAGCCTCAGAAGGGGAAGCTGGCACTGCCTTGTTTAGCTTGACATAAAGCATTCAGTTAAAAAGGAGGTGAGACTATCTCAAAGACATAGATCAGGGGATTTGGGATAGGGAAGGAGCAGGAAGGGAAGGATGGTGAGCAGTTATTTTGGACAAAGGTAATGGAGCTGGAGTGTGTGTCATTCACCTCCATGCAGTACTGGTAGACTTGGCTGAGTGGCTGTTTGGGGGAAGTATTGTCTGCCTCTGTGGTGGACGCTGGGATGCACCCCTCAGGTCTTCTCTTGAGAAATGAAAAATTTATTCCTCTACTGTTGGAAGTACTGATAATAGATAACCCTTAACTTTCAGCTGTCTTTCCAAAGTGCTTTGACTCAAGAAAGCCATCTTTCTCCAGGCCATATGCCCTTTCCGGGGCAACTGAATCCAGTGACTGATCAATGTAAGGGTATAAAGTCCTAACCCCTTTCCTCCAATTCTGGACAGCTCGGAGGTGTCACCCCAGTGTTAGAGCTTCCCAACAGGTATGTAGAGACCTTCCCTGGGCTGCACTAAAGTTCTACTTCTCTGTCTGCCCAGGCTTTCTTCCTTTCCTTCCCTCTCATAGGTATCCATCCCAACATCCCATAGCTCTTCCTAAAAACCTCTTTGTCCTTTTTGTTTTGTTTTGAGACAGAGTTTCACTTTATCATCCTGGGCAGAATGCTGTGGTATCATAGCTCACAGCAACCTCAAACTCTTGGGCTCAAGCGATTCTCTTGTCTCAGCCTCCCAAGTAGCTGGGATGACAGGTGCCCACCACAATGCTTGGCTATTTTTAGAGATGAGGTCTTGCTCTGGCTCAGGCTGATCTCTAACCTGTGAGGGCAAGCAATTCACTTGCCTCTGCCTCCCACAGTGCTAGGATTACAGGTGTGAGCCACCTTATTCTCCTGACAACCTTATTCTCCATTTCAGAAGCTGCTTTCTGAGGCCCCTGGCATGCAACACCTTTCTCCATAGCTCCACCATATTTTAGTCAAGGGATTTGGGGTGGTGATAACCTCCAGCTCATAGTCACAGTTCATCACTGTGAGTTAAAACTGTTAATGTTGCAAATCAAATATTCATTGAAAACCTGTTCTGTGTGAAGCAACAAGCTGAGCAGTGTCACTAAGCATTAGCAAGTCCCCTCAGTGTGTCCTGTAAAGAGAGAGGTAATAGCCTTTAAATGAAATTTTTTGAGCCAGGAGACGGGAAAATGCAAGGAACAAGCGAACCCAAGTTTAGGTGAAATGATCCAGACGCAGGCCTTGCCCTAGAGAATGTAAATGGGAGTTAAGATTTTGGTATCCAAAGGGCAGCAGAGACCTGCAATTGATTGGGGTCACCATTGAGTCCAAAGTAGAGAGACCTAAATACAGTAGAACCTCCATAGTTGACCATCCCCTTATACTGACCACCTTCTTAAGTTGAACTCATTTTCATAGACCAGACATGCACCACATGTCTGTATCAGTATAGCAGGCCTAGTTCCTTATGTTGACAACCACCCTATGTTGACCAGTTTGTTTCAGTCCCTTGGGTGGTCAACTTACAGAGGTTCTACTGTAATGCAAGGCAGGGAACATTACATGCTCTGTAGTTCAATGGGCAGTGGGGAACAGGTAATAGTGGAGAGATCCCTCCCTTTGTGAATGAAACCAACAAGAGCTAGACAGGACATCAAGGGCCCACTTGGCTGGGGGTTCTGACAGGCTCCTAGCAAGAATAGCAGTGCACATGTCATGTAGACTGAACAAATACCTCCAACTTTGGAGTAAGGATGCAGTATTCACCTTGCAAGGTGCTAGCTTCCACCTGCTGGGGTCATGGGTGCATGGTTTACTTTTAAGGCCCTTAAAACTGGACTATCTGGTATTTTCAATCCAATAATTCATGAAAATATCCAATGAAATTTTGGTGTTACATTGTGCCTCTGCTCACCCAGTTGCAAAGGCATTTTTGTTCCTGTTCATTCAGGCAGTACGTCGTGACCGTGGCTCAGGCTTTGGCAACCTAAAAACCTGAATGAATGACTTCATCTTTCCCAGTCTCAGCTTTCACGTCTGCAAACTGAGGAGAATAATAGAATGTTCAGGCCTCTTCAGACCTTTCCAGCTCTTTGAGATGTCTGCATTTGGAGGGACTGTTTCTATCCTCAGGTTCATGGAGAGCCTCTGCCCAGAAATGTGACCTCGGAGCACACCAGTTTTCTCTCTCGTGCCCTCCCACCCTCTTCTCCCCGGGACCCTTTCAGAGTATCTAGAACAATGGCAGAAACCTGTTTGATTATAGGCAAAAGTCTCTCCGGGAAGCTTCAACCCTTTCAGGGTAATTTGGCATGATTTTATGGAAGTGAGCCTTGGGGAAAATTCAAATGTCAAGTATAATTTGGTACTTGAAACATGAAAGAAAAAGCTTTCTGATTTCTTTTTATCTACATTCCCCCTCTGCACACTGTCCTGCCTTCTCTCTTCTCTCTCAGGGGTCATTACCCCACAGCAGGGGCTAAGAGGTGAAGCAACAGTAGCAGGTGGTGATCTTTTAACCCTGGCTCACTCCCTTAGCAAGGGGCACTCAGGCGCACTCGCTTACCCAGCTGCCTTTGCTGACCCCTCCATGTTTTCAACTGCTGACAAGGTAACAGTGAGTTGAAGTTTTCTTAAATGTTGCCTATATGTCTAGTTTATTTAAAAGACCAGGTAATGGGCTGCGCTTTTGGCTCAAAGGAGTAGGATGCTGGCCCCATATGCTGGAGCTGGCAGGTTCAAACCCAATCCCAGCCAAAAACTGCCAAAATAAATAAGTAAATAAATAAATAAGACCAGGAAATGGAGGGAAACTTTTATCTTCTCAGCTTAAAGATGGTGCATTTCCAGAAGGTTCCTTTTCTAATCCATGCCCTGATTTGAGGTCAGACTACCCTGTTCATCAGACTCTGAAAGTTGGGGTTCCAGCACCATCATTTACTAGCCATATGACTAGGAGGTTGTGTCCCCATGCCAACCATGTCTGCCACAGATGAGTGCCCACCCAAGCAGACACTGGGCCTGGTTCCTAGTATGGAAGAGCAAATAAGGAATATGACTGCTGCTTTGGGCCCACCTTCGAAATCTCATGTAAAATGTCTTGTAGGTCCATGCTAACCCAGAACTATGCAGGAAAGGGGATTCTGGGAAACATAATGCCATTGGAGCTAAATTGACACATAACAAATCCACAAAAAGGGCTTCAGGAAGCATGTGAGCCAAGTGCTCAGTCCAAAAGGACACTCTGGAATCATTCTTCCCTCTTTATCAGTCCTTGCTCTTCAGAGTCCTTGGGCAGCAATGGAGGGGGGCTGTAGTGGGTACCTGGGTTCGGCCTGTGTGCGTGTGTGTGTGTGGTGGACAGTGAACGGCTGCTGCCATCTTGAGACCAAGGAATCTAGACTGATAACAGACTGTTTGAGACTATTGGGGCTTCTTCTCTCTCTCTTTTTTCAGCATGACTGATAAAGAGGTTTTCTACTTTACTGCTCAGGTGTATCTGGACGAGTCTGGGAAAAGCTAGCCTCTGAGAGAGCTGACCCAGCCACCCCCTTCATTTCTCTTGTCCTCTGTTTTCATGGGATTTGAGGATAGTTTTGTTGTCTGTACCATGATGGATAACCTGCCTTGAACACTGGGACACTCAGTCACAGGAAGTTCGATTCCTGTAGGAAGCTTTGGAAACCATCTCATTATCTTAACCAGTTGGGCATTCCTGGGGCCCAGCCATAGATACAAGGAATTTGCTTTCCAATAACCCTCCTCTTAGACTGGAATGTGTGGGTGAATTCTACTCTGTGAGAAGTGGCACAGAAACCAAGTAGCATGACCATTTTCCAGACCAAGAGGGACTAGGCAATATGTGTACTGAAGGCAGAGCTTCTCATTTGTGGTTGCCCAGGTACCCTTGGGTGCATCCACCTCTCCTGTATCCATTTTGGTTATTGTGGGTCCAAATCTGTATTGTTTTCTATTCCCAGATAAAGGGAAGTTATATTTCATTACAGGACAACAACCAAGGCATGTAACTTGACCAGTTCTCCAAAGACCTTTTATGATTTAGTTTTATGGTTTCTACAAAATTAGGGATTTCTCCATGATATTTCAACCTCATGCTTTCTTGCCCACAGGTTGGTTTGGTCAGTTACTGCAGTCACTCCTAGCCCATAAGGGTACTTAGATGGAGCTATACTTCATTGGTTGGGCTTGTACCATTTGGTGGCATCACAGGAGGACAAAAATAGTGTGAATGGGCAGAGCTCTCATTATGGCACAAAAAGGGAGGGGTCAGAATTCTGCATTGGTAGGAGCAGTACTTGCCAAATATCATCTCTGTGCCAACAGCATCAGCATCGTCTGAGAACTTGTTAGAGATGCAAATTCTTGGGGTTCCACCCTAAACCTACTGAATCATAATCTCTGCGGATGCGGCCCAGCAAACTATGTTTCAACAAGCCCTCCAGGTGATTGTGCAGGTGGCTGATGTCTGAAAAACACTGCTGGAGAGCTAGGAACAGACTGATTTCCTTGACAGCTGCACCAGCTGCACACTTGCTCAGACAGCTCGCACGAGAGAGGCACAAACATGAGGTTAGAATGAGCTGAAACATTCAGGCAAGAGAGGTCAGCTGTTCTTACCAACACATTTGCTCACATCCTTAACTTTTATGGGTGAAAACTTTGAAGCCAAGAAAGAAGATGGTGAGCTGCCTGAAGCCATCCAGTTGACTGCAGAGATCTGAATGGATTTTAGCTCTCGGATTCTTAGTTCATTGCTTTGTTTTTGTTTTTCATTCTAGCTTCTCAAGAACTTGGAAGGGTAGATGGCTTATGGGCAGTAGATGGTGTACTGTGTTGGGATGAATTTGTCTAAATTCTGCCACTTTCTATGTATGGCCAAGGGAAAAGCATTGTACTTGCCCTCCCTGGTCTCGATTTTCTCATCTGAAAAATGGGAACAACAATCCATGTTCTGCTTATTTCAAATGAGGTATGAAGGGTCTGCAAATTGTACCATGAAATCTGTTCAGAAACTAACTGTAGCAGCTGCAGCGGCAGCCTCTGTTGCTGCCTTTTCTACCAGCACCCGGCTGTCCTGCCTTGCTCTGGGAGTTGGGAGGGGGATAGCAACTTCCACGCCTTGTCAAGGAGGCCACAGAGCTCTCACCGCCCAGAGAAACTATCCTTTCCTTTCATAGACTAATTCAGATGACAGCCTTTCCCATTCTGCTTCCAGCCCTATTAAAACCAGCAAAACAACCACTTATGTGATAATCATTTTATCACACAGCTGCTGTTGTAAATAAGGGATGGAGGCCCCTGCGCTGGGCCATCTTTACAACAGCTCCATCTAAATGCAAATGCAGATCCCCTGCCAAACCAGGAGGTGAAAGCTTTCCTATTAGCAGGCAGGAGATAGGAGAGTTAATTTAATGCTAAAACATTCCCATGCAAGGAGAGCAATTTCCCCTGTTGAGCAGTGGCCTCATTTTCTCTCCATGACCACCGTGCCCATAATATGATAATTTTTACCTTTTTAAACTTTGCTGAAGGAAAAAGGACAGTCATCTATCTTTGGAAATGGCTCCTTCTGCATTCATTTTATCTACAAAAATGCAGATATTTGTCTATTTGGTAAATGAACAGCCTGGAAAAAGCTGAAAGATGAAGATCACTTCAGCACTGTGACATGTTGGGATTCAATGCCTGTACTTGACTTCATGAACTCACCACAGGCAGGCCTGCTGTGTGAGGTTGTTTGCCCGGTCTAGACTAATGGGGTCCTTTTCTTCCTTCTTGTAGCCAATCTTCCTGGGCTGAGAGAAGGAGGGATTGAGAGGGGGAAAAAGGAAGAAAAGAATATGGACAACCAAGTTCATGTGCATAGCATTCATTTTAGCAGTGGGTTGGGAGGAATTAAAGCAGGTCCTTCTTTCTAAATGTGTTGGATCAGATTCCTTTAAGTTGTGTGTCTTTGAGCACTCACTTAACCTTGCTTCTGGGACTCCTTAACTGTTGTAGGGATTGGAGATAATTCATGCCTTGTGCCTGTATATATAGAGAGGGAATGAATGCTTTCCAAGCCCATTTCACAAAGCTGCCACTTCCCTGGTTTCTCATATTATCACCATCACAGAAACCCTGAGAGCACATTGGGATTAGCCCCATTTTTAATAGATTAGGATGTTTGATTCATCCATGGTTATATGCTAGTGAAGAAGCTCCAGTCCATTCTCCTTACTCATGAATTCTGTACTTGTGAATTTTCTTATATCCTCAACTTTATCCACAAGCTCCAAATCAATACTTGCAGCTTTTTTGCAGTCACTTATGGACAGGGATAGAACTCAGAAAAATTCAGTTTGCCCATCATGCATGTGTTCAGCTGAGGTCAAATGAGGTGACTCTGCCCCCTCGTCTCAGCTCATGCTAAATGCGCATCCTTCTTACAGTCTACTTAGTGCCATGCCTTCCTATTTGTGTGCTTTTGTTGTGATTTTGCTGTTTGAAATGGCCACTAAATGCAGTGCCGAGGTGGTGCCTAGTGTTCTTAAGCACAAGCAGGCTGTATTGTGCCTGACAGAGATAATATGCATATTAGATAAGCTTCATTTGAACATGAGATATGGTGCTACTGGCTGGGAGTTCAAAGTTAATGAGTACACAATAGATATCAAATAAGTTATCTTTTAACAGAACTCATGGAAAGAAGGTTACAGTATCAATCTATTAATGAAAATGTTGTGATCAGGGGCTGGTGGTAACCTAATCCTGCATTTATATTAGGAGCAATGGTTCAGAACTCACTAATTTAGTGTTGGTAGTGACTTTATGGGACATACTGGTTGTGAATAATAAAACACTGACTGTACCTTGAGTCAGGTCTGTATGCCTCTTCCATTATCCTTAAGAAGGAAAGAAAAATACCACCAGAGTGGTCTACCCTTCCCTCACAGCATCCTTATCCCAGCTGGAGTGCCATTCTTCCCTATTGGAATCAGAGGATTTGCTGTTTCAAGAAGCACATGAGCTGTCTCCTGACCAGCTGGGAGGTCCTGGGCAAGTTATGCGCTCTCCTCCTGTATAAGGTGAGGTTCTCAATAGTATTTGGCTCCCAGGATTGTTTGGAAGAATTAAGTGAGATCCATGTACATAAAGTCCTTTGTGCAGTGCCAAGGTAATCTTAAAAATTAGCAGTTGTTAATGTAATTATTAGGATCTTGGTTTGGGGTTATTTTGTGATGTTGATGTTCCAAGCCCTTCCCTGGCTGGTGAGTCTGCTTCTTTACTGGGACTCCCTTTTATTCTCTGCCTGCCCTTTGTGAAGGTTTCTCCTGGCTTCTCTGATCCTTGACCTTACCTGCCCACGCCCCATTTGTTCTTTCTGGTGACCAGGCCCCATTGCTATTCTATAGGTTGGAGGCTGAAGTAACTGTCCTCACTAAGAAGGGAGCCCTGAAACTCACACAAAGTGTGCAGGGGGTCAGATGATGCCAGCATGTACCAGGTTATTACTCTACTCTACTGCAAGAAATGCCACACTTTTTATATTAAAAGTCTAAATAAACTTCCACGGCCCCAATCAGCCAAGGTCACTGAGAGTCTGGTATTTGGGATTTCTCCCTGATTGGACTGTATAAGAACACAAGAGTTTACACGGTCCCACAAAAATCAGGATGGGATGCTCTACCCCTGAGGGGGTAGAGCTATGGCACCTGTCAGAGTGCTGTCCAGCACTGCCCAGTGACATCCCTCAATCCTCTTTGACGATAGCAGGCATGGCAGTAGAGATGTTGCTGTTGGTACCCTGGCTGTGGCCTTAAGCCTGTATGGGTCTCCTTGCAGCTACCCAGGTCCTGACCTTCCAGGCACTTCTTTTAGTGGAAACCCCAAACCCTGCTTCTCTTCCAAGCCCTAAGAGGAAGAGGCTGGGGGTGGGTGAGGAGGAGGGCAAGATTCTAGCTATTTTTCCATTCTTTTATACCAAATAAAATTTCCTAGAGCAGAAGCAAAGCATGAGATATCAAGGATATTCCAAGGAGATCCACCATAGACTAGAGTAGATGGAGGGTTGGGATGGGTCCACTATAGCATACCCCTCATCACTTAAGGACCACTTTGAAAACTCTGGACAACCACCTTTGGAATGTCTCTTAGATTTAAAAAGATAAACTAAGATAACTAACTTTGTTATCTAACAAGTTCAGGTTGAAAACAATCTTCCTGCTGTCAGTTAGTGGTGTTTGTATCTTCACATCTGGGCTGTGGGTGATGATTTGCTTGGTAGTGCAAATGGTGGGATCCATGTTATGCTAGTGCTGGTGCTCGCAAGATCCTGGGAGTTAAGAATGGGCACTATCTTCATTTTACAAAGGAGTAAACAGTACTTGAGAGTTAAGAGAAGTGCCCAAGGATGACAGACAAGAGGAGTGATAATTCAAACTGAGGTGGGCTGAGCCCAAAACCAATGCCTCAAACACTGCGCATTTAGGGACAGTATTGGAAAGATGAATCAGGTATAACTCCTGATCTTAACAGGTTTCCAATTTGCTGAGAGTTTATATTGCATTCTGATTAACTTTTTGTTTTGTTTTGTTTTGATCATGGTAAATGCAAATGGGACTGCCTTGGATGGCTGGTTTGGGAATTGGCCACTGCATCCTCAAGGGTGGATCTTCAGAACAGCCATGACACTTCCCCTGGAGGGAGGAAACTTCTTTCCAGCCATGGTACACTGGCCAGGGGCAGAAGTGACTTTAGGTGGGCCAATTAGAGTGTTTCACTCACTCTCTCTCTGTCAGATGTCTTGGAATGGAATCAAGTAAAATTAAGGTTCTAGAACAAAGATCTCTGAACTCTTTTTGATGAAACCCAAAAGCATTCCTGAATTCCTATCTTTCTATTGATTTGCTTGTTCAACTCATCCTCGTATTCATCAAAATCCCTCTGTGTTATCATCATTGTCACCACTACCATCATCATTTCCTTAAGCTCACTCAAGTTGCTTTCTGATTTCGCAATCAGCACAAGCTTAAGAAATATACAGGTTCGCTCTTTAACCCATTTTACAACTAGATGTGAAGGTCTCAGCTCTGCTGAGTGTCAACCAGACTATGAAAAAAATGACTTTGGAATCTTTACCAATCAAGGCACTGAGCTCCCAGATCCCAGGATTTCTTGGGTCAGCTCTTTGGGTGTTTCTAAGTTTAGAATCTACCAAAATAATCAAAGAGCCTGACTGTTGGAATCTAAGTCATCTTTTACTGATAGCTATTATTCTGTAGAGTCTACCATGCAGACATATTCAGAATTGGCAAGCAGCAAAAAGGGCATACCTAACTCACAAGTTATGATAAAACGATAGGAGTTGAGGAGGACAAAAACAAAAATTATGTAAGTCAGTTACACTGAATATGGCTTTATCTGAAAAGCACAAAGTCCCACCTTTCAAAAAATGTCTTATTATGGGGACATATACAATTAGGCTGCATAGTTTGCTTCTGTAAGGTTAAGGTCCAGGTTGCAGCAGTATCCTTCACCCAGGAAGTGTGCCATATACCCATGCAATGTGCTCATGGGGGAGAATTTACCCAACCCTTCCTCCTCCCCCCCAACTTGAGTTTAATTGAGTTTTTTTTTTCTCATGTGAGCATGTAGTTATTAATTTACTGGTTCTAATTAAGTACTGAGCACATGTGATGCTTGTCCTGCCATTCTTGTGATACTCTCTTTATTGAATAAAGTTGGTTGATTAACAATCTAGAAAAATCTATGTGTAACTGAAATTCTGGAGCCACAGACCTTCATACATAT
The DNA here is from genome assembly GCA_963574655.1 of Perodicticus potto. Taxonomy (NCBI): domain Eukaryota; kingdom Metazoa; phylum Chordata; class Mammalia; order Primates; family Lorisidae; genus Perodicticus; species Perodicticus potto. The sequence continues at coordinate 29,025 of CAUYRH010018190.1, forward strand.
CTTTTGTTTTCCCTAATTAGATCAAGAAATATTAAATGTGTCCCCTCTCCTCATGGAGCTAATTCCCCTTGTTTATTAAGCTGACAAGGTAGCATTAGGATTTAAACCCTGTTCTTTTTGACTCCAAAGCCCATGGATTTAATACATCCGTGATCCTCAAACTATCACATGCACAAGAACCTCCCAAGGAGCTTCAGACATTTCCATTTTATGATCCTGTCTCTCAGAGATTTAAAGGCAGTAGATGTGGGAGTGGCACCCAGGAATACGCATTTTTAACAAGCTCCTGAGCCAATTGATATAAGAACTTCAATTTGAGAAATATTTTAGTTCCCTAGATTGCCCTCAGAAAGGTAGCGTTTATGAAGAAAAAAAGGAATTACACACTAGGCGAATGCACTCAGAAACCTTTCACAAATTGGGAGAGGAAATTATATCAAGACCAATTTTTCTATAATAGGAGTTGATTTTGCTTTTTGTTCCCTTTCTGAAGATTGAAGATCCCCTTTCCCCTGCATTTCCTATGGGATTATGGCATTTTTTTTCCTCTAAAGATTATTACTTCAAATAAAAAATAAGTATTTTCGACCTCACTATAAAAATGTATGAGTGAGATGAAGGTGGTTCTGGAGGCCTAGCCACTAAGGAACAACGGGATCTGATTAGTACATTTTGCTTTCATATCAGAAGGGTTGTCAGCCATTCCAATGTACTTTAAAGCATTTTGCACTATCTGTACAGAAAAAGTACATTATTTCTTGTAAGAATTGAGTGCTTGGGATGCAGGTCACAGGTAAGCTTCCTCTAGAGATACTTGGAGCGAGTTTTTCCCATTGCCAAGTGTGTCTGTCTGCTCTGTTCTCCATTCCACTTTCCTTAAAAGGGATCAACCACCGATCAAGGTAGGAAATGGGATTTCAAGTGCCATTGATTCACTTGGCCTAGCTCTTTTTTTATTTTTTCCTTTCTCTGTGTTCAGCATATAAAAAAGAAAAATCCCCCACAAATCAAAACACCAGGGAGTCAGGAATTGGATAGTTCATCTGAAAGAAATGTGGAGGGTGAGGCATTGTAACAAATTAAAGAGATAAAAGACAGACTTCAACAATATAGATGACTTACAGTAGTTCCGTCTGGGTGCCTTTGCTCCAATTAATACCTTCTATAGCCTTAAGGTAAGATTATGAAGGCGCTAATAAGATCCTCTAAATCCTACTGTTTTGAAAGAATCCTTATTGTCTAATTCCCTTGGCTTCTCTGTAATACTTTCAAGAGGTTTCAAAGCCAAAGTTCCAGAAATATAGGGCTTCCTCCCCTTCAGCCTGGGAGATAAGTAAAAATAATTGATTCTTCAGGGTCCTTAATTTGTCGGGATTGCAAACTGAATCCTCAAAAGATTGGGATCCATTTGTTATATAAATGTTTCTAAGATGAAAAAAGCTGAAGGCAGAGTAAGATTTGAGTTAGGTAGAAAAAAGTCTCAGGATTATCTCTGTGTCTCTATACTCAACATTTTAAATAGTCCTTGTGAATATTAATAAAATTATTTTGAAAACGTCTCCAACCCTGCTACTCTGAGACACTGGGCAGGCCATTTAATAGTCTGGAATTCTTTTTCTCATTTCTATTGGATCCAGCATTCAACGTGGAGTGAAGTTTTGTCCTCATGTAGAATTGGAATGAGAATGCTCACATGAGAGGCTTTTTGTTTTATCCATGCTGTCAGCCATGTAGTGCTTCATTCATTCATTCATTTATTTATTCATTTTTAAGTCCCAAACATATCCTAGGTTCTAGGTTAGAATCGTGTCTGGCTTTAAGAAGCTGTAAGATGAGATGAATGGCCAAAAACTTATGAAAAATGCTCATAGTCCCTAATCATCAGAGAAATGCAAATCAAAACCACCCTGAGATATTACCTCATCCCCGTGAGGATGTCCCACATCACAAAGTCCCAAAGCTGCAGATATTGGTGCGGATGTGGAGAGCTGGGAACACTGTTATGCTGCTGGGGGGATTGCAAACTAATACAGACTGTTTAAAAAGAAGTACAGAGAATCCCCAAAGACCTCAAAACAGACCTTCCATTTGATCCTGAAATCCCATTACTAGGTGTCTACCCAGAAGAAAAGGACATTTGCACTAGATTGTTTATCATAGCTCAGTTTACAAATGCCAAGAGTGGAAACAACCCAAGTGCCCATCAATTCATGAATGGATTAATAAACTGTGGTATGTGTATACCATGGGATACTATGCAGCTATGAAAAAGATGAGACTTAGCAGCGCCCATGGCTCAGTGAGTAAGGCGCTGGCCCCATATACCACGGGTGGCAGTTTCAAACCCGGCCCCGAACTGCAACCAAAAAAATAGCCGGGCGTTGTGGCAGTCACCTGTAATCCCAGCTACTTGGGAGGCTGAGGCAAGAGAATTGCCTGGGCCCAGGAACTGGAGGTTGCTGTGAGCTGTTATGCCATGGCACTGTGCCGAGGGCGACAAAGTGAGACTATCTCTAAAAAAAAAAGATGAGATTTTACACCTTTTGTATTAACCTGGATGGGGTTGAAACACGTTCTTCTTAGTATCTTCTTACTGTCACAAGAATGGAAAAACAAGTATCCAATGTACTCAGTACTAATATGAAGCCAGTAGACAATATAATACACGCCCACACAAGAGAAAAACTCAATTTAAGTTGGAGGGAGGGGTGAGGAGGTGAGAGGGGGATTGGTGTGTTCCCATCTAATGGGCACAACGTAAGGGCATATGGCACATCTCCTGGGAGCTACAACAAGGACTTTACTTAACAAATACAAACATTGTAACCTAATTGTTTGTACCCTCACATTAATCTGAAATTACAAAAAATAAGAAAAATAGATGCTCAAAGATTATGGGGTTGATATATAATCAGTCAATTACAACACAGAGTGTTCAGATTCCTGATAGAAGAAATACCAGGGAGCAGTGACCGGACTTGGTCACCTAAAACCTTGTGGGTGGGGGGTGGTGCAGAACAGTGCCAGTGCCAGCCCCAAACCATCTTTTCTGGTGGACTTGACCCTGCTGCTGTAGTCTGTGCCTTGCTAATCCTATCACGGTGATTCCTCTCTTGCTAGGGATTGATTTAGTCATGGCTTTGTTCCACAGGGCTAGTCACTGAGAATTGAGAGAACATCTGCTGGGGGAGTCTGAGAAATATTTCCTTGCTCTTAAAGACAGACACACAGGGAGAACAAGCATCTTTTCTTCCCTTGGTTGCTGCTGTGACCACACAGTTTGCCTAGACCTGCAACAGCTGTCTACAACCATGAAGGAGGTAAGGAGGGCAGTGCCTGTGGCTCAGTGAGTAGGGCGTCAGCCCCATAGACTGAGGGTGGCGGGTTTGAACCCGGCCCCCGCCAAACTGCAACCAAAAAAAATAGCTGGGTATTGTGGTGGGTGCCTGTAGTCCCAGCTACTCGGGAGGCTGAGGCAAGAGAATCGCTTAAGCCCAGGAGTTGGAGGTTGCCGTGACCTGTAATGCCACGGCTTTCTACCGAGGGTGATAAAGTGAGACTCTGTCTCTAAAAAAAAAAGAAGGCTAAGGAGACAGGCTCAGGAGGGCAGAGCAAGAAAGATGGGTACCATCTTTAATGAGGTGTTTGAGCAGCTGAGGAACCCCCTTCGTTTGAGACTTTGTGTTTTGAGAGACAATATATCTTTGTTACTCTTTAAGCCGGTTGAGTCAGGGTTTCTGTGACTTTGCCTAAAAGGACCCTAGATAATACCTGCCCTAGATGTTGACATCATAGTTAATACCTGAAGAAGTAGGAGTCGCTGAGGGGATGAGAGAGGAGAAGGGCGTTCTGCATGGAGGACAGTGCATAGGCAAAGGCCCTGTGGCTTTTGAAAAAAGCCTGGCCCGCTGAGGAAACTGCAAGAAAATTCAGTGAAAGCATGGGAGGGCAGATGACGAACCTGGAGAGATGAATGGGACCTAGGCCAGAAGAGCGACTGTGTATCTGTGTAACAATGAGGTGAATCCCTTTTGGGAAAGTGTAAGGAACTATGTGCCTGGGACTAAATTAGGTGACCGCCAAGTCCTTCAATAAGAGGCACCAGCAAGCAGTTTCATGAAAGACAGTTTTTCCATGGACTGGAGGCTGGAGCGGGGGGACATGGTTTTGAGATGGTTCAAGCATGTGAGATCTCAACCTCAGATCATAGGGCTTTGGATTCTCATAAGGAGCATGCACCCTTGAGGCCTCACACACACAGTTTATAGCAGGGTTCATGCTCCTGTGAGAAGCTTATGCTGCCATTTATCAGACCAATACTGGTCTGAGCTCTGGGTTGGGGACTACAGCTTTAGGGCACTGGTGTTCCTCTCCAAGTTGGGGTCACTTGTTTTCAGGACTGCAAGAGGAACCATTCCTGCTCTATTCCACATGACTGGCACTCCCACAAGCACAAAATACCCTTTTTGGCCAAGCAAGAGTGTGAAGCTTTGTCTCCGGCATACACAGTGGCCTTGGCCCATGCTGGAGGATCTGAGCATCAGAGTGGTTCTAGACGTGGTTGTGGCTGGAGGGGATCTCACAGGCTGCCCCACCAGCCCCAGCAGCCACTGCTTGCTAGTCTCGTCTTTCTTACCAGCCAGTCCCCGGCCAACCCCAGAGACTTAATTGAGGCTGGATTACGAGGCAGCATCCTTTTAACTCCCAAGGCCTCAATTCTCACAATTCTAATGGTGAATGTGCACACATCATTCTATTAGAATCCAGAAAAATGGAAATGCCATTTGCTTTTATAACAAAGCAATCACTTCCTTGCAGGATACTAGATACAGATGAAACAAGTCCAGCGTTTTTACAGGAAAAAAAGCTCATCTTCTGGTCACACTGTGTGGGGAAAAAATATCAAAATGCTCTTCGTGTTCATGTCTTTCTGTTTTTGCCTATTTTTAGAAATGTGAAAATCTACATTTTGGTCTTTTAGGGAATAAGACTGCAGTGGGAATGGTCATGGTCGTAGCTTGGATGTGTGTGTGAACACCAGGCAGGGGTGGGGCTGATGCCACATAGAGGGGCTCATTTGCATGAGGTAATTTGGTCCACTGAGGGACAAAAGTTGATGTTACTGAGAGAAGAAATAATCCTTCTGATTCGGAGAGGGTCACTTTCTGAGGATGGCTGGGTACAGTGCCAGGAAGTGGAAGACTTGTTATTAAGGGCCCTGGGACATATCACTTCACATTCCTGCGTCCATTTCCTCACCAGGCCAAACATGAAGGCTTTCCCTGTCTACATCCTGTAGACCCCTACTTTCTGCCCCTCTAATTTCTGCCTCCAGAGTGGCAATGGGCAGTCCTGACTTCACCCAGAGGGGCCCAATTGTGATGAGTCCTGGTTTTCACGGAAGGTTTCAACTGTGACCAGATATGACAGCCACTGAACTCTTGTGGCTCAGGCCACCCCACTGGCTGCCCGCCCAGAAGGATCGATGGTGGTGGTCAGCAAGAGAGCAAACTCTACCGTGGAAAGGGGGGGCTGTGGACTTAGAAGCATAGTTTTGGGGCTGTCAAGAGCCCTTTACCTGGCTAGTTTGCCCATGATCACTCTCTTCCCTTCACAGGGACAGATCCTCATCCCTCACAGACTCTGTATTTGCGAATTCATCTATTCACTGAATTTGGTTTATACCCAGCAGATCAATACTGGCGATATTTTAGTGATTGTTCATGGATATGGGTACAAAAAATTTGAGTCATGGAATTTTCTGCCTTCCTGTTTGGACTCTCGTACTATAAGCAAGAGCCCTTTCATGAGTCTATTTAGTAACATACTTTGTGCATTTTTGTGCTTTTGTTTTTGATGATTCCCCTGTTTAAAAATGGCCCCAGAGCATAGTGCTAACACATTGTTTAGTGTCCCTGAACACAGCAGGTTGTGTTGTTTGTATCTTTTGGAGAAAATATACATTATGTATCTTAGAGCAACTTGATGCTGGCAGAAGTCACGGTACTGTTGGCCATGAGTTCAATGTTAATGAATCAACAATGCATATTGAAATAAGATGTCTTTAACAGAAATGCATATAAAACAGGGTCATGGATGTTTTTATTATGACCAGAAGCTTGCGGGAACCTAACTCTGAGTCTTCCCTCGGAGCAGTGGTTCAGTGTTTGCTAATTCAGAATTGGTAGGGGCTTCAGAGAATCTAACTACGGTGGATAATGAGAACTGACTGTATCTTCTTTGTGTTATTGATTTTACCATAGTTATGTACACTGGAGAACCTCAGAGTTTATAAGGCATCCCTGTAAGAGCTAGGATGGAGTGTGAGGCAGCTGCTCAGATGATCAGCTGATGGGGAGCTCATAACCATGTAACACAGCCCACCTTAGCTCTGATGGCCAGAAAGTTCTTTCCTATGTAGAGCTGAAAAATCTGCTCCTTGAAATTTCTTCTACATTCTACTTACGTTCTCTGGGCCCTCACAGATCAAGTTTGTGTCCTGTCCTGATATATTATTTCCTTCTAGTAGTGAAGATTATAATGATCTTACTCATCTCCCCTATGTCTCCTTCCTCCTCCAACTTCGTCTTCTTCCTCTTTCCCACTTTTCCCCTTCTTCTAACTCTTAAATACTGGCTTTTAATCTCTACTCTTTCCTCTAGGTCAATCATTTCCTTGTTCTATCAAGAGTTCCTTCCATGACACAAATCTGTTCATTGTCCACTGATGGAGAAAGTACAGAGCAAAATATTTTTTTCTATCTTTGTTGGATGAAAATATATCTTACATTCTCCATGAAGTGTCACTTCCCTGCCTAAAATGTGTCCCTGATTTTCACTTGCTAATTCGTAAAAAGTCGGTTCCTCTTAAACCAAACTCTTTTAAATACACCTGTTTTAGAAGTGGGCCACTCAGACCCTCAGGGTAGAGGAACAATTGTGATCAAAGCTGAAATTATCTGTGCTCATAAGGGATCAGATATGGCATTTTTACACACGTTATTGAGGCTGGGTCCCAATTAATGAGTTACTATTTATAATTTTCCTTGAAAACAACTTTTCACTTTAAAAATAGCTTAAGAAAGGATTTTATTATGGAATGAAGCATGTTACAAAAGACTGCCTTCTGTTGCAGAAGAAGTGAAGGGATTATTTAGAATGGGGAGGTGGGTTTGTGTGAGCTACCCGAGAGATTACTGAGCCTAGGGGAAGGAGGGGAGGATTAGGAAGGTTTGACACAGGACAGTAGATTAAAAGAATACTAAATATGTATTACAGGCTCTTAGTTACTTCACACAATATTTCAATGCATTTCCTCTGAATAATTTAGGACTGGATATCAACCAATCGCTTACCCAGGGAGGTTTATGAATGAGATGAAATAAAAGTCTTGATCTCACCAGGGACTGTGTATTCTCATTCATAATCATCAGAATTGTTCTTCCCGTTATGGATAAGACAGAAAGAGAAGGAAGACTAAGACTGAAAAAAAAACAAACCTATTTATGAAGCCTTTTAAGGAAATATAACATATTAGAAAAGAATTAGATGACGCCTGAGAACTATCACTCTATTAGATTTTTGTCTTATGATTTTATTCTTTACTCCTCTTTCTAGGTACTAGGACTCAACATGTAACAGTCTTCAAATGTATGGTGGTGGGTATTTCATATATAAGGAACTTAATACTGCATTTAGCGCATAATTCCTGATGCCCCAGCTGCCCTGAGGGCTGCCTGGCCTTCACCGTAAATGAGAAGAAGCTGACTTCTCCACACCACTGGCACAATGTGGGATAAACATGATGCGTAGTCTCCCTCTGCAAAAGGAGAATAAAAGTGAAGGGTAACTGTTCTGGTGAATCAAAAAAATGAACAGAAGTTCTGAACCTGCTCGTGAAAGTTGGGGTGAGTCGGCGTGGCCAATCTGAATGTCCTCCCTGCTTTCCCATGGATCCCAAGCTCCTGCATTAACTCATTTCTTAATTTCTTACTTGATGGATCGATTTGTCCTTTCAATTTTTCCCACCGTTTATTGGCTTGGCACCATTCCAAGTCCTTTTAAAAAAGTCTGTGTAGGCTTCATTCTGTGGGTGGTTTCTGAGTTCGGGTGGGATCTGATGCTAGGTGAATGAAAGAAGTGAAGACATTTATAGATTAATTGTCACTCTGTAGGATGACAGAGTTAGAAAAAATTCAGCAGAAGTAAGATTTGCTTAATGATTGATTCACTTGACAATTGAAGTGTTTTCTGTTTTTTATTTTGTTTTGTTTCCTTGGGGGTGAGGGTGGAGAGTGGGCTGTTTTCATAAAAGAAAACAGAAATGTTTTTCTTTTTTAAATTACGTCTGTTCAATGGTCATAAACTAGAGAAAAATGTTTGTTGTCGTGCCAGGTAATCTGTTGTAAAACTGTCTGTATTAACTCAGTTTGGATCAAAACACATGCTTACCCTGGGCCAAGTGTGTGATATGACAATAACTTGGTTGTCCGGCACACTCGTCTGTGATGAAAATTTATTAACACTTAAGAGATTTTATTGGTATTGTATTCCAGCTTTGTAACGTAATTCATGTCCCATAGTTCTCTGTTATGAATACAACTGCTAGTGTGTATGAAGTTAAGGTAAGGAGAGGCTCGCTAGTCCAAAGGGTCTCTACTTTTCTGAATGGCTTTACCACCGATTCATAAGCCCTTGTTTCCTGGCCCCTCCCCACAGCGTCATTATTGACTTGGGGACAGCAACAGGCCCTTACTGTCATATAGTTTGGGTATTCTCCATGGAGCCTACCATACGGCTCAGCAGTGGCAAGTCTACAAAGCTTCAGGAGTGGATTTCAACGGTCAGCTTACCCCAGTTTGGGTTTCTCTTTCTTTCTTTCTCTCTGTTTCCCCTTTCTCTCCCTCTCTCTCTTTTACTTTTTACTTTTACTCCCCTCTCTCTTTCCTCACTCTCTCCTTCCCACACTCTTTCTCTTTGCCTCTCACTTTCTCTTTTTCCCATATAATTGCTGGCTATGGTTTTATCCTCCCCCGCCCCCATACATTGCCTTATTGCCGTTTAAGAATGAGCTTTGCTGCCTTTAGAAATGTGTCAAAAGAAGCATCTTGAATGCATTTTCTTTTGACATTTATGAGATTTGCCTGTATCAATTCCCCAGTGAATAGATGAGTGCAGAGCCCCCTATCAACTCTCTTCCTGGGGAAAACCGAGGAGATCTCTGCAGACAATCCAGGTGCTGAAGTCATATAATGAGTTGCCTGAAAGCTCAGCAGATGTTAAGGTGTCTTTTTTTCAGGCGTCTATTGATTGTGAAGAAAAATTAGACAATTGGCAATTGTGCAGGTGTGTGAGCCAGGCAAGCTTTAATGTCAGGGGTGACACATCAGGATGTAATTTTTCATGTCTATAGGAACATGAAGGTGTGCATTTTAACTCTCAGATTTAAAAGAGCCAAACTGTGGGCTTTTCTAAAGATTGGAAACATTCTAAAACGGGATGTAACAAACTAATGTTTTGTGAAAATAGGATACAAAAAAGTCAAGAGAGAGGCCATGGGGAATAGAAGAGATATCAGCACTAAACGTGCACCAGGTAAATCTAAGCCTTGAAAGAGAACGCCACCCCAGGGCCCATGGCACAAGGCGGCCGAAGAACAGGGGTCCCTGGGTTCACATCAGGGTTGAGAGAGGACAAAAGCTCAAAGTTCCCAAAGTCAGACCAGGCAGGTGTCTGGCAATTTGCATTCAGAATAGAAAGCAAGAATCAGGGAAAGCCAGCATGAATTACCCGAGAAATGGGCAATGTTTTCTTCCTAGTACAGCAGTGGGCTGGTGTGAGGAGATGAGGAATGGTGTGCAAGTAGACACAGGTCCCTTTCCCCCGTTCTATTATTTTTTAAAATGACCTTAATTATTTTAGATATTCGTTATTTTTAATAGCTTCATTTTGGGGTCTGATCCTGGTTTATGAGTCTGTATTTTTAAAAAAATAAATGAACCAATAAGATTACTAATGTTAACGAAATATATCCAAAGAGGACCAGCCTAGACCCAGTACTGACAGCGTGTCATTAACCAGGGATTATGATTAATTAAAATTTGTGCCTAATGGCTCTCCAATAAGTTATTAAAAATTATATATAGGTCCAGCAAATTAAATGTTCAGGTGTTAGGATGAGGGATCTTGGTGTCTTCAGATCCCTTCACACGAAAAACACCTCTGTATTTTTCCATACCACAAGTATAATCTCAGCCCACAATGTGGTGAAGCTCCAGTTAGAGGACCCACTGAGTTAGAGGTGCTCAGTGGGAAAGGCAACCACGTGAATCATTTCAGCGTCTTGCTAGGACCCAGTATTTAACCCAGAGGTCATATTGACCTGGGCTTCGGTGTTCCATTTGCTAGAAGCAGACAGAATTCAAAGGAAGGAGTAAGAATTTTATCTTGGAAAGAGAGCCACAGGTCATACTGGAGGAGCTTAATAAGGGTAAGCTGTGAGGTCAGGAGCAGAGGGATCTGAAAAAATCTAGAAACAGAGTGCAATAGGCAAAGAGGAAGGGTACAGGATGTGGGGTACAACAGAGCAAGAGTGCCGGGAGCTGGTGCTCAGTGGGTGCTGGCTGCATGCTGCGAGCAGGTGGGTAGGCTGGGTGAGAGGAGGTGGGTAGGCTGGGTGAGAGCAGGTGGGTAGGATGCGTGGGAGCAGGTGGGTAGTGGGTGAGAGGAGGCGGGTAGGCTGGGTGAGAGGGGGCGGGTAGGCTGGGTGAGAGGGGGCGGGTAGGCTGGGTGGGAGCGGGCGGGTAGGGTGCGTGGGAGCGGGCGGGTAGGGTGCGTGGGAGCGGGCGGGTAGGCTGGGTGAGAGGGGGCGGGTAGGCTGCGTGAGAGGGGGCGGGTAGGCTGGGTGGGAGCGGGCGGGTAGGATGCGTGGGAGTGGGCGGGTAGGCTTGGTGGGAGCGGGTGGGTAGGATGCGTGAGGCACAGCACTGAGCTTCCGGTGAGGACGGTCTGACTGTGCTTCACTTGTGTGACATACCTTCCGATCTGTGTGGTATGTGGCTTTGGGCACCAAGTTTAGAGAAACGTAAGATCAGAATTGGGGCTCCTGAAGAACACTGGGTTGGTGAAAACCATGTTATAGCTTGTGAACTGGCCAGTCCTTGGCAAAAGACAATCAGGCCCAGAAAGATAAGTAACCGGTGTTGGAGAGTCGCAGGCCCATATCAGGGAGTCAGAATCACCTGCCCGTAGTCATAAGTGGTGTTTATGGTGGTGGTCCAAGTTTGCAGAGTCCCAAAGGCCTGGCGGTAGCTGATAGACACAGAACAATGGGGCTCAGGGATCAGGAGAAGGACTCTGGCCTCGGGAAGGGGAAGCAGGACAGGAAGCTAAAATCACTGGAATTTTGAGACCAAGGTCAGGGACTGAGAATTTGAGACAGGAAGTGAGATAAGACAGGGTATCAGATATGGGTCACACGATAAGGATAATCTTGGGTCCTAGAATTGACCATGGGGTCACAGTGGCCCCGTAACCTCTCTGAACCAGGGGTGCAGACCTTCTTCTCACTCTCTGCGCAGAGCTGAGTCTCCAAACAGCGCAGACATTCAGAAATAGCGGCAATGGACATGAGGTCAAACTGTTCATGGGATTCTCGCTGCAGAGGCTTAAGTAGCCTTTGTACTTCTCAGTACAATTTCTAATGTTGACTCTTGTGTATCTCCCCATCTCTATTTCTGGGCTCTCTGCATTTCTCTTCATTTCTGCCTGTAAACTGGCTACTTATTCTCCGAACTGCTCTCTTTCTTATATAACCAAATGAAACCAAAAGCCACCAGCACCCAAATTTTCTCTTCCAACTTCTTTCTCTAGAGCTACAATGTACTACCTGAATTCTAGGGGATAGCAGGTAATAGTTTTGCCACATACAGTAGAAGCTCTGTAAGGTGTCCACCCAAGGGAATGTAACCAACTGGTCAACATACGGAGGTGGTCAAGATAAGGAACGAGGCCTACTGTACTGATACACATGTGTGGTGCATGTCTGGTCTATGACAATTAGGTCAACTGAAGGAGGTGACCAGTGTGGAGAGGCATTCAGCTATGGAGGTTCTACTGTATTTTAGCTCTTTGCAACAGCGACTGCCATTCTTCCCGCCTCTGATAATGGTTTTCTCATCATATGCTCCCTGAATCCTAAACTAATACCTCATACAGTTGAGCCTTGGACAACGCTCAACAATGCAGTTGAAAATTCATGTGTATCTTTTGCCTCCCTCAAACTTAACTGCTAATAGTTTACTATTTGCCGGAAGCCTGAGTCTATAACAGAAACAGTTGATGAACACTTTTTTGGAATATTATTATGTACTGTTTTCTTACCATGAAATAAGCTCAAGCAAAGAAAATGGTATTAAATGTCCTTAAGAAAATCATATGGAGGAGAGAAATATATTTACTATTAAGCGGCGGTTTTCATCCCTATCGTCTTCACATTGAGGGGGCTGAGGGTAAGGGGGAGCAGGATGGGTTGTCTTGCTGTCTTGGGGGTGGCGAAGGCAGAAGAAAATCCATGTAGAAGTGGACTTGTGCAGTTCCCACCGGCATTGTTTGAGAGTCAGTTGTATTTGAAGGTTTTGTTATGACAGCCCGTTATTTTTAGGTACCAGTTTATGTTCAGCAGAATAGGCTGGATAAATGTTGTAGCAAACAGACTGAAAATTTCGGTGGAGATTTACTTCTTGTTTATACGCCGAGTCCACCTACGGGGTCTGGGCACTGTCTGTGGATCCTCCACACTCGAGGCCTCAGGCTGAAGGAGGCTCCATCCCCGTGTTTCCCGAGTTAGGGAAAAAAGAAATATGGTGAGCTGCACCCCCCGCTCTTAAAGTTTCTGTGTGGAGATGGCATGTGATACGCCCGCTTGCATTTCATTGACTAAAACAAGTCCCATGGCCATCTCACCTTTCCATGGGGAGTCCTACCCCGTGCTCTGCACCTGGAAACAGCAAGTACTCCTGCAGCACACTGCTGACCAGCACCATCGCAGTAGCTGGCGTTGGCAGTGTAACCAGTGGTCTGTAAGGACCAATTGATTGAATTCTCATAACCCTCTGGAGTACTACTATAACAAACACGCTTTTCTAATGGATGAGGAAACTGAGGCACAGGAGTTTAAGCAACTTGCCTAAAGTCATTCAGCTCATGAGTGGTTCTAACCCAGGCTCTTCCCTCTCAATGAGCTGCTGTTGATCTGAAGGCATAATTTTTATAGCTTGCCTGCGTGCCAAATGCTAGTTCCGCATGCCTGCAAAGTAAGAGGCAGACGACCCCAGTCATGGGCACTAAGGGAGGGTGCCTTGGGGACAGAGAGTTGACTGAATGAACAGGAGAGAACAACTATGGTGCAGTCTCCCCTGATTCAGTGGGAGCCTTTCTCTGTTTATCAGACAGCCCTCTGCCTTTTAGCTCAGAAACATTTTGCAAGATGCTTCTGAACCTGTAAGACTGAAGGCAGAGGCCGGCCCTGCTTGTGGAGGTGAGGATGTCATTAATTTCAGAGGCTCGCTGCAGTGGTTCCCAGACGACCAGGTGATGCCAGCAGGCCCCTGTACAAGCATCTGTGTGAGGAGGCCCCTTCATTCTTCAGGACCTCTTCTGCCCTGCTTTGCCTCTGGTAATTGAGAGGCCTGACCTCCGTGAGAGCCTCCTTCCTCCTCCTCCAGGAAAAGGAATTGATTTGTCAAACATATATCCACATTTCTCCACCCGGGCAGATTCATTCTCTCTGCGAGCTACACATCAAGCTTTCAAAATTCAAGCACTGAAGCCTGCCACAGGCAATCCCGAGGATTGTAGAACTCTCTATTTCTTCCCTTTCTGACATATCCAAAATGTCAAGATATAAGGGAGTCATTTATTTATTTAACTGAAGTTTGGCTATAAAGGACATATATATCAGATAGGTCCAGAACCTCTCTTAGCAACTCAGGACCCCAAGATCAATAGCCCTAAGGTTCTCTGTTAAGGACAACCAAGTTCAAATCAGGGATTCCTGGAGCTCCTAGGGGGGCTTTGCAGAACACTTCTCTCCCCTGACTACAATTAATTGATACATTGCATTCATTATCTACAGAGAACAGCTTCTTTAATCCCACCTCACTGAAAGAGGTGCCAGATGCTATAAATATACCTAGAGGGATGTTTTCCCCTTGACTTTCTAAGAAGAGGGAAAAAAAAAGATGGAAATAAAACTACACAGATCACAAAGGAACATCTCAATGAATTGTCACAAACCAAGCACATGTTTAATTAGCACCCGGATCAAAAAACAGAACATTATCAGCATCCCAGAAGTTCCTCCTCTCCCAGAATACTATCAACTCTAATCATTATCTTGACTTTTAACAGAATTATCCTGTTGTTTTAAGTCTTAACAACCTTGCCACTTGCCTATTCTATTTATTTTCCCAGGAGGTACTCCCCACCTGACAGTCCTTAGGAGGTGGCATTGGTTTTCCTCTGGGGTTTTTGAATCTGTCACAACAATCATAGGGGGCCAGGGTTGGAGCTTTTTCCAGACTTGGGTGGTGTGTTAATTTGGCTCTTACAAGAAGCAAATACCAAGATGGAAGTAGACATCCAAGAAATTTATTGAGGGATTAAGTTGAGAATGAGCCGCCTTCAGACAGCAATGCTAGTCTGGCACCTGTCGAAGGAGAGGGGGAAGGGAGGAGGATGGCATGGGAGAAGCGTCAGCCTGCAGGCAGGTGCTCATCAGGGGACATCTGCTTCCTCCAGCAGAAACTCTGTCATTGGCTGAGTGTAGCCTGGGAAGAGTGTCCTCAGGGGAAATGCTGCAGAGGGCCTGGCAGTGAACAAGCTGGATGGTCCCCAGCAGGTTCTTGTAAAAGGAGGTCAGGGTGGTGCACACCATGGCCGCCCAACGTGGCCCTTTGTGGGGAATGCATCGTCCTCTTTGTCCAGTAGTTCTGCTGATATGAGGTCTCATTGTCACTGCCATGGCCAGAGACTGGAAGGTAAAACTGACTGGTTTGAGTTGTCCCAGATCCTTCACTTTCCAGCAGTGTAATTATACCTTTTTTGAGCCAGTTTCCTTGTCCGTAAAATGGGAAAAATTATTCTTACCTCATGAGATTGCTATTAGGCCAGTATGAGATTATTTTCAGTGAGGCGTAGCAGAGAGGCGTAGAGTAGGTGCTCCTTGAAGACGCCTTTCCTTGAGGAATTTCTCCTTCTCCCCGCCGGGATACAGAGTCACGCCCCTCCTCAGGGCCCTGGGAGGCAGGGTCTGCAATTTGGGGTCCTATGCCCTGAGGTCTTGGGCAGCAGGCTCTTTGTGCTCTACTAGCCTCAGGCCCCTTGGCAGTCCAGGGAACCCTTAGACTGCCCCTGTTGGAATGCCATTTCTAAAGAATAAAATAAAATAACTTGGATTAAAGAAGGACCCAATTATGTTTGAACTATTTATCACAAGGTTGCAAACACGATCTATACCACGCAAAAAATTTGTGATATAGATGTAAGTCTGCTTCTTTATTAACACATTGGGTAACAAGTTCAAGCTGCACACCTAATAATGAGCCTAAGTTGAAGTCATGATGAGCATAATTGATATTTTGTGCTATAAGCACAAATGTGATGTGGTATGAAAATATTTGTGATTGCTATTATGGGTAAAGTCGCAGGTCTGGCAAATCCGACTGCATTGATAACTGAAGGAAATGCTAGATTTCACTTAGAGGTAAGGGGAAATTAAAGATACAGATTCTTCTGTCTGTCCAAATTTGTGACTGAAAACTCAGGTAAAGACCTCTTGCTTTAAATGGTGATACCTATACGTTCGCTCTGGAGCACTTGACTCCAGGAAGTTGGAGATGCTCCCAGGTGTCATCATTTGGACCTGCCCAACAGGTTTCCCCAACAGCACAAATGTAAATGAGTCTTCAGTGAGTTTGATAAGTCAGTTTGCTGCCCTTTCTTAATGATGTGGGAATGTCATTTTGTCCCTACCAGTTGGTAGGAATCCCACATGTATCTGGCTAATTCTAGGACCCTGGAATCCCTTTTGTCTTTAGACGCTCACATTCATTCACTTTTCTCCTTCATCCTTTCCTCTCTCTTTTTTTTTTTTTTTTGTCTGTGAAAAGAGCCCACTTTATTGGGAAGCTGAGTACTGCAACCAGCAGCTGAAGGCCACCCAAAGGGCAGCTTACACATCATATTCCAAAAGATACAGTGGATGTTTGCTAATATCAGTCAACTGGAACATGGACGACGCTGGGCAGCTTCTCCAACCTCATCCCTCTGGGGTCAGGCAAACTCCCATTTTACTGACAGCAACTGTGGTTCACTAGAGATAAAGCCCCTCAGGGGTGCCTTCTTGCTTTTTATACGGAACATTTTCTTTAGATTTTTTTAAGTCTTCATTTGTTACTTTCATTCTACGTTCTCTTAAGGCCATCAGACCAGCTTCTGTACAAATTGCCTTAATGTCAGCACCAGAGAGGTCATCTTTAGCCATGATCAAGTCATCCAGAGTTACATCATCAGCCAGGGTCATCCTGCTTGTGTGAATCTGAAAGATGCGCTTCTTAGTCTTTTCATCAGGCAGGGAAAACTCGATCTTCCTGTCAATGTGGCCTGGTCTGATAAGGGTTGGATCCAAAGTTTCTATTCGGTTTGTAGCCATAATAACTTTCACATCTCCCCTTGAATCAAATCCATCCAACTGGTTCAACAGTTCCAACATTGTTCACTGAATTTCTCTCTCACCACCAGAATTTGAGTCATATCTTTTTGTCCCAATGGCATCA
>CAUYRH010018191.1:0-18489 GCA_963574655.1 Perodicticus potto
AAGGGAGGGGAGGGGAGGGGGGAGGATGAGGGAGAGAGGGTAATTGGTGGGATCACACCTATGATGCATCTTAGAAGGGTACAGATGAAACTTACTAAATGCAGAATATAAATGTCTGAACACAATAACTAAGAAAATGCCATGAAGGCTATGTTAACCAGCTTGATGAAAATATTTCAAATTGTATATAAAACCAGCACATTGTAGCCCATGTTTGCATTAATGTGCACAGCTATGATTTAATAAAAAAAAGAATTATGCCCTATGACCAAAAAAAAAAAATTCTATCCAAAAAATAAATAAATAAAATAAAATATAATGTAAACTTGTTAATTTTCCTATGTAAGATAACCTTTGGGATATCCTATATAAATCAGTATATATATATATATCTATATGTCTATATATAGATATATATATTACATATTATAATATGTAATACACAACATGTGTTTTTTATTTCAACAGTATATCCTTTCAGGCTCAGATGACTTCAACTTGTACATGTGGAAAATTCCTGCAGATCCAGAAGCGGGTGAGTATATCCCTAGTTCTCTTGACCTTGGTGTGCTGTGCACTGAGATCTATAGCAATAGAGGATCTTATTTCTCTTTTAACATAATGAGCAGTTTATTATGAAAATGACCAAAGGAACTTTCATTTTTTAATTAATAATTAATTAATTAATTTTTTTTGAGACAGAGCCTCAAGCTATCCTCCTGGGTAGAGTGCTGTGGCATCACAGCTCACAGCAACCTCCAACTCCTGGGGTCAAGTAATTCTCCTGCCTCTGCCTCCCAAGTAGCTGGGTCTACAGGCGCTCGCCACAACACCTGGCTATTTTTTTGGTTGCGGCCATCATTGTTGTTTGGTGGGCCCGGGCTGGATTTGAACCCGCCAGCTCAGGTGTACGTGGCTGGCGCCTTAGCCACTTGAGCCATAGGTGCTGAGCCCATTTTTTAACATTTTATCTTTTCTGCCTTTCCCTCCCCTCCCCTCCCTTCACCTCCCTTTCCCTTCCCTTCCTCTCTCCTTCCTTTCCCCCTTCCCTTCCCTTTCTTTTCTTTCTTTCTTTTTTTCTTTTCTTTTTCTGAGATAGAGTCTCACTTTGTTGCCCTCAGTAGAGTGCCACGGCATCACAGCTCACAGCAACCTCAAACTCTTGGGCTTAAGCAATTCTCTTACGTCAGCCTCCCAAGTAGCTGGGACTATAGGGACCCACCACAATGCCCGGCTGTTTTTTTAGAGACACGGTCTAGCTCTGGCTTAGGCTGGTCTCAAACTCATGAGCTCAGGCAGTCCACCTGTCTCAGCCTCCCAGAGTGCTAGGATTACAAGCATGAGCCATGGAGCCTGGCCTATCTTTTTTTTTTTTTTTTTTAATGGATAGAGTCTTACTCTGTCATTCAGGCTGGTGTACTGCAGTGGGTCCACCATAGTTAACTGTACCCTCACACTTCTTGCTTTAGCCTTCCAAGTAGCTGAAACTATACACATGTGCCACCACATCCAGCTAATGTTTTTTTGTTTTGTTTTGTTTATTAAAACTGAATTTTATAAATATATATAATTTTTTTTTTTTTTTTTTTGGAGACAGAGTCTCACCCTATTGCCCTAGGTAGAGAGCCATGGCATCATTGCTCTCAGCAGCCTTAATCTCTTGGGCTCAAGCAATCCTGTTGCCTCAGCCTTCTAAGTAGCAGGGACTACAGGCACCCGCCACCACACATAGCTACTTTTTCTTTTGTAGAGAGAGGGTCTCGCCCTTTTGCTCAGGTTAGTTTCAAACTACTGAGCTCATCCCAGAGTGCTAGGATTAGGTGTGAGCCTCTGTGCCCAGCATCCAGCTAATGTTTTAACAGTTTTTTAGAAACAAAGTCTTGTGGCTGGGCACAGTGGCTCACTGATGTAATCCTAGCACTTTGGGAGGCCAAGGCGGGTGGATAGCATCAGCTCAGGAGTTTGAAACTAACCTCACTCAGCAAGGGTGAGACCCCATCTCTACTAAAAATAGAAAATAGTGTGGTGTTGTAGCGGGTGCCTATAGTCTCTGCTACTCAGGAGGCTGAGGCAAGGGGATTGCTTGAGCCCAAGAGTTTTAGGCTGCTGTGAGCTGTGATTCCAGGGCATTCTACCTAGGGCAACAGAGTTAAGACTCTGTTTCAGAAAAAAAAGAGAGAACGTCTTGCTTTGTTGTTTAGGGTGGTCTTGAAGTTGTGATCCTCCTGCCTCAGTCTCCCAAATAGCTGGGATTATAGGCATGAGCCCGCACCGGGCTAGCTCTTTGATTTTAAAGTGTGGTACATGCATGGTATTTCAGAAAGTACATCCAGTATCATGTAAGCTTTTTAGAGGCCATAGAACCCACGATCTGCTTATGTTACACTTGGAGTTGGCCAGAAAGTCATGGTTTCCACAATGATGTGGTTGGTTTTGGGTCCCCATCCTTTACTTGGTCCTTGGGTTTCTTTGTCAAAGATGGGACCTTATGATTATCCCTCTTGCTGGATTTACCAACTGATAATTGAGTGGTTTGTTTTTACTGTGTCACTCTTCAACATTACATCATCAATCACAGCAAGCCTGTCCCTTTGATCATCATCTTGCTCTGCATGTAACTAAAGTACGTTTTGAGATTATTTTTAGTAAGTCTTTGCTCATTTGGGGATTCTGACAGATCCACTTATATTCTTTCTTCTTTACTTTTTCCTTTCTTTTTAAGATCAGGGTCTGCCCATGCTGCCCAGGCTGGAGTGCAGTGATTATTCATAGGTGCAATTATTGTATGCTTTATTCTTGAACTCCTGGGCTCAAGTGATCCTCGTGCCTCAGCCTTCCAAGTAGCTGAGACAGTAGGTGCATGCTCCCATGCCCAGCCCTTTTCCTTTTTTTTTAGTTCGTGAATCTTCCCTTTTTCTTTCAATCCTTCTTTCTTGTTTGTTTTTCATATATTCTGCTATTTTTGTAATTAAGTACTTTTTTAATTGTTTATTTTTTCACTGCAACTCTTCCAGATAATCAAGTAACATATGGTTCTTTTCTTTTTTTTTTTTTTTTTGAGGCAGAGCCTCAAGCTGTTGCCCTGGGTAGAGTGCTGTGGCTTCACAGCTCACAGCAACCTCCAAATTCTGGGCTCAAGCGAGTCTCCTGCCTCCACCTCCCAAGCATCTGGGACTACAGGCACCCGCCACAATGCCTGGCTATTTTTTTTGTTGCAGCCATCATTGTTGTTTGGCGGGCCCAGGCTGGATTTGAACCCGCCAGTTCAGGTGTATATGGCTGGCACCTTCGCCGCTTGAGCCACAGGCGCCAAGCCTGTTTATTTTCTTAATAAACCTTTCTCTACTTCTCCTTATAACATGCTTGTAATATTTTTGGGTTTTTTGATATTTTTTTTATCTTCATTTTTTTTTTCTTTTTAAGACAGAGTCTCACTCTGTTACCTTTGGTAGAGTGCTGTGACGTCATAGCTCACAGCAACCTCAAATTCTTGGGCTTAAGCGATTCTCTTGCTTCAGCCTCCCAAGTAGCTGGGACTGCAGGTGCCTGCCACAATGCCTGACTAGTTTTTTGTTGTAATTGTCATTGTTGTTTGGCACCCAGGTTCAAACCTGCCAGCCCCGCTGGATGTGGCTGACGCCTAGCTGTTGAACTATAGGACCCAAATGTTTTGGATTTCAGTTTTGGACATTTTCTGTTGATTTTCTACTATTGAAATGAATTAGTATCCACAAAGAAGACTCTTTAATCTCCTACCAGAAGGGTGTTTGCCTGGCAGTTAAACTGTGGTTCCAAGAGCCAAATAATACCACCCCTATCTGTGGCTTGTGTCCCATTCTAAATCCTCTTTAGGTCAGTTCCAGTTGACAAACCCCAGGCCTCTGCTTGTGTGGGGAAAGGGCAGTTTCTGGGCCATATGCGTCCAGGGGAGGAGGGCCATGGTATAATTGATCTTTGTACATGTTTTCACCTTACCTGTTTTTTGTCCATACTCCTCAACCTGGGCTTTAGGAATACTTGATACCTCTTACTTTTATATGTAATTTTTAAATATTGGCAATTAATTCATAGTTGTAAAATAGTTAGCAAGAGGGTGGCGCCTGTGGCTCAGTGGGCAGGGTGCCGGCCCCATATACCAAGGGAGGCGGTTCAAACCTGACCCCAGCCAAACTGCAACAAAAAATAGCCAAGTGTTGTGACAGGCACCTGTAGTCCAAGCTACTCGGGAAGCTGAGGCAAGAGAATCGCCTAAGCCCAAGAGTTGGAGGTTACTGTGAGTTGTGTGATGCCACAGCACTCTACTGAGGGTGATAAAGTGAAACTCTGTCTCTATTAAAAAAAAATACATATATATATTTAGCAAGGTTTAGCAAGGCAAACAATGTCTGAGGCTAGATGCTTCCTTGGATTCTAGCTCTGAATGCTTAGATAAGGAAAATTCTTCCAGGTAACTCTAATCCGACCTACTGCCTCTTTGACTTAAATAATTACAGGCTGAGGACAAGTGTACCCAAGCATCATGTGTTACACACACACACACACACACACACACACACACACACACACACACACACATATATACACACATACATACATATACATACATATATACACATACTTGTTGTATCTGAACTAGGGTGGGCTAATAAGGGGAACCTGGCGTGGTGTTATATGCCTTAATGGCACAATCAGAACTTGACTCTAGATGGCAAGTAATCAGCATTTATTGAATGCTTGCTGTGCGTTTCACTGTGTGTGCCAGATGCTGAGAGAACAGTCCTACATGGGTCCCAAGGGCAAGGCCGTCTTATTCTTTATTGCTTTCTTATTCAGAAAGACTATCAATAAGTCTTGCTTTACCAACTCCAAAGAGATGAAATTTATTTACTATATAAACTACTGACTTAATGAACAGACTAAGTAATTCACAGAAGACTTCCTAGTAAGCTGAAAGATCATTTTGAGATATTACTACTTGGCAAGATCAGGTCTGATTTTTTTAGTTGATTTCAAATAACTCATTTCTAAAAATCTCTTTAAAAATAAGAGGAAAGAATAGAACTGAGAATTTCTCTGTGGCAAAGAAAAGGCCTATCAAAACATGTTTTACACCTCTCAAATGGGTAGGAAGGACATTTGCTTTTACGTGGCAATTCTGAAAATAAGTAAACCAGCAATTACATGCAAAGCCAATGTGGTGCATTGAAAGGGATGTCAGCGTTAAAATTGTACTCGGTTTAAGTCCTCTTACCTTGAACTTAATTGCCACTAGCTGGGTGAGTGATTCTAAGCAGTTTATGAAAGAGTCTTGTCAGGCTGGGCGGTGGTTCACACCTATAATCCTAGCACTCTAGGAGGCCGAGGCAGGTGGATTGCTTGAGCTCATGAGTTTGAGATCAGCCTGAGCAAAATTGAGACCCTGTTTCTACTAAAAATAGAAAAACTAAGGCAAGAGGATCACTTGAGCCCAAGAGTTGGAGGTTGCTATGAGTTATGACACCATGGCACTCTACCCAGGATGATAGCTTGACATTCTGTCTCAAAAAAAAAAAAAAAAAAAAGTGTTGATTCATCCTCTGTAAAGTACCCCTACTCCTGCCTTGTATTGTGTTGTGATTTAATACTCTGGGAAGCTTTCTGAAAACAAACGGATTCAAATGTAAGACAATGCTATTGCTATGTATAGTAAGATAAGTGTAGATCCATAATTTCCAAAGCATTTTCTCCGTTGGCAGTTTGGGTATGGAAGGAATGGGCTTGGCAAAGTGTGAGGGAGGTGAGTGTATCTTTAAAATACTTATATTGTGCTTCCCTTCCCTTCCTTTTCCCCTAGTTCTTTTTTTTTTTTTTTGAGACAGAGCCTCAAGCTATCGCCCTGGATAGAGTGCTGTGGAATCATAGCTCACAGCAACCTCCAATTCCTAGGCTCAAGCGAGTCTCCTGCCTTCGTCTCCCAAGTAGCTGGGACTACAGGCGCCCACCACAACGCCTGGTCATTTTTTGGTTGCAACTGTCATTGTTGTTTGGCGGGCCCGGGCTGGATTCGAACCCACCACCTCAGATATACGTGGCTGGCGCCTTAGCCCGTTGAGCCACAGGCGCCGAGCCTCCCCTAGTTCTTGTTAGAAAAGGCCTTTAGGTTTTCACAGATAAAATTGTTTTCCCCAAGATATGCTTCAACTGTGAGACCTTACTGTTTGTTAGAAGAAGCATAATGTAATGGAGTTGGGTAGGCCTGGTTTTATTTTCCCAGTCCGCTCATCTTCATATTGGAAGCTTTGGAAAAATGTTGCATTCTACCAAACTTCTATTTCTTCATCTGTACGATAAGGATAATATGAGCATCAACAACAGGAATAATACCTACCTTCTTAGGGTTATTGCGAGAGTATATAATAGCTTATTTAATTACTTTTATTTCTCATTAAGAAAGGTTTCTATAGTTTTTTTTTTTTTTTCGAGACAGAGTCTTAGTATGTCATCCTAGGTAGAGTACATTTATCCAGTACTGTGGCGTCATAGCTCACAGCAACCTCAAACTCTTGAACTCAGGTGATCCTCTTGCCTTAGTCACCTGAGTAGCTGGGGCTACAGGTGCCCACCACAATGCCTGGCTAGTTTTTCTAGTTTGAGTAGAAACAAGGTCTCGCTCTTGCTCAGGTTAATCTTGAACTTGTGAGCTCAGACATTCTACCTGCCTTGGCTTCCCAGAGTGCCTGAGCTCACGAGGTGTGAGTCACTGCGCCTGGGCAGTTTTCTCTCTTTTTAAAATCTCCTTTTAAAAACTCAGAAATCGGGTGGCACTTGGTGCTCAAGGAGTAGGGCTCCGGCCCTATATACCGAGGGTGGTGGGTTCGAACTCGGCCATGGTCAAAATCTGCCCAAAAAACCCAAAAACTCACCACGGCAGTATACCGAGGGCAATAGTGAGGGTCTGTTTCTACAAAAAAAGAAAACAAAACTCAGAAATCAAGACAGTGTCCTCTTTGATACTTTCCTAAATGGCTGATTGAGTTGTTCTTGCATCAAGGTTGCTCTTGATTCAGCAGTGGTCAAGAGTTCCCTTACATGACAAGTTTTTCCCTGAATGGAAAGGTAAAACATGCATTTTTGCTACCAAGTCACTGCAGCTACCCCCACTGGCAGTAGTCTGATGAGATAGGTTGGAAACAGCTGTAAACGAATTTTTATGGGCTTGCATATGTGTGTAGGCTCGTTTCCTTTTCTAGACATGTATTCACTTTCAATGAGTTAGTTACAATTCCCGTATAATTGGAACAATGGCTGTTTTTAATTGGTTACAGTAGCTGGTTACAAACACATGTGAAGTACATACGTTGAAAAAAGAACTTAGTATAATTAACTTTTTTGTGCAGCTAAACATCGATGCCTGTGGAACTCTTTGAGCTTTCCTGACAGCACTGGCTTTTCTCATCTCTTAAGTGGTTACATGGTTCCCAGGAGGCAACCACTGCTCTCTCCGTATTGTCAGTTTCCTTGCTTGTTCAGTAATCTCCCTGTTATCTGGCACCCATGGGGATTGCTAGATTCTGGATAAATGTAGTTTCCAGTTGCTTGAAAATCGCTGATAAAAGATGGGTCTAACTAAGTCTATACCCCATACTATACCATACAAT
The DNA here is from genome assembly GCA_963574655.1 of Perodicticus potto. Lineage (NCBI taxonomy): Eukaryota > Metazoa > Chordata > Mammalia > Primates > Lorisidae > Perodicticus > Perodicticus potto. Next base: position 7,638 of record CAUYRH010018191.1, read on the forward strand.
ATACTCTGTATTGACTTGATATTGATGTTGAAATACACTAATTAAAAGCAAATTAAGACAAAGAGAAACTTGACTTGCTGTAAGACAGTTTTACTATATTATAAACCAGTCTTGTTGCAGGGTGCAATTTTATTTTATTTTATTTTATTTTATTTTATTTTATTTTATTTATTTTATTGAGACAGACTCTCACTTTGTCGTCTTCTGTAGAGTGCTGTGCATTAAAGCTCACAGCAACCTCAAACTCTTAGGCTTAAGCGATTTTCTTGTCTTAGCCTCCTATGTAGCTGGGACTACAGACACCTGCCACAACACCGAGCTATTTTGTTGTTGTTGTTTGTTTGTTTGTTTGTTTAGCAGGCCAGGGCTGGGTTCGGAACCACAGAGCTACAGGCGCCGAGCCAAGGATGCAATTTTAGTTAAAAGTCATTTAATACGGCTCAGCGCCTGTGGCTCAGCGGGCTAAGGCACCAGCTATGTACACCTGAGCTGGCGGGTTCGAATCCAGCCTGGACCCGCCAAACAATGATGGCTGCAACCAAAAAATGGCCAGGCGTTGTGGCAGGCGCCCGTAGTCCCAGCTACTTGGGAGGCGGAGGCAAGAGACTCGCTTGAGCCCAGTTATTGGAGGTTGCTGTGAGCTGTGATGCCACGGCACTCTCTCCAGGGTGACAGCTTGAGGCTCTGTCTCAAAAAAAAAAAAAAAAAAGTCATTTAATATACTTTTCAGCTTCACTACCCATATTTTTTTTTAACTTCATATAACTTACATTAACACTAAAACTGTTACAGAAAACACATGAGAGCTGTGGGAGTGATGCAGAATAAACCAAGTTTAAACTCTGCTTTTTTTTGGTAGGGTCATCTGCCAGTTGCTTGAGTTCCAGTTAACGGGAAGTTTAATGTATTTCTTTTTATGGCTTGAAACTTGAAGACCCTGTGACTCTTCGTTTAGGCCTTTTTTGAAATGTTATAAGGTTTGGACACCTCTTTTAGATATACCAAGAAAAGTAGAGTGGTCCCTTCCATAGCAGTAAACTCTTAACTCTACCAGTGGGGTCAGGAATGAAATAGATTAATTGTCTCAATAGCTACTTATCAAACCTCATTTTAGCAGATAATATCTTTTTTTTGAGACAGAGTCTTACTCTGTCGCCCTTGGTAGAGTGCTGTGGTAGAGTGCTGTGGCGTCACAGCTCACAGCATCCTCCAACTCCTGGGCTTAGGCGATTCTCTTGCCTCAGCCTCCCAAGTAGCTGGGACTACAGGCGCCCACCACAACTCCTGGCTATTACTTTTGTTGCAGTTTGGCTGAGGCTGGGTTTGAACCCACCACCCTCAGTATATGGAGCTGGCGCCTTACCCACTGAGCTACAGGTGCTGCCCTTAGCAGATAATATCTTTAGCATTTTCCTTCAAGTTGGTTCCAGAAAAAAATGATGAGGGATTTTACTTCAATTTGTTCACTTATTGAGTATACTTAGATAAAATTTCATGTAAAGCTTTATGGGCCATTGAAAGACAAACTCTTTCTTTCTTCCTTCCTTCCTTCCTTCCTTCCTTCCTTCCTTTCCTTCCTTCCTTCCTTCCCTTCCTTCCTTCCCTTCCTTCCTTCCCTTCCTTCCTTTCCTTCCTTTCCTTCCTTTCTTTCTTTCTTTTCTTTCTTTTCTTTCTTTTCTTTCTTTCTTTCTGTGTTTTTTTAGAGACAGAGTCACACTTTATCACCCTTGGTAGAGTTCTTTGGCATCGCAGCTCTCAGCAATCTTCAACTCTTGGATTTAGGCGATTCTTTTGCCTCAGCCTTCCAAGTAGCTAGGACTATAGGCGCCCTCCACAATGCCTGGCTATTTTTTGTTGTTGTTGCAGTTTGGCCGGGGCTGGGTTCGAACCCACCACCCTCAGTATATGGGGCCGGCCCCCTACCCGCTGAGCCACAGGCACTGGCCCAGGGGAAGCAATTTTAGATAGAATGTTCAATATAGGTCTCATTGAGAAGAAGATCACATTTGAGCAAAAATCCCAATGTGGTTAGGGAGATGGCCATGCAGAAATTTGGTGAAGAGCATTTCAGGGAGAGCCAGCCCAAAGGTTCTGAAGTAAGAGTATGCCTGGTGTTTTTGATAAACAGCAAAGAAGAAAATGTATTCCAGCAGAGGGAGAGAGGGGGAGGTAGCAGGGTATAACCTCAGAGGTAAGCCCTTACTAGATAAGTGGGGAAGCCATTAGTGAATTTTGAGTGGAGGAGTGACTTGATCTGACTTACTACAGGAGGATCACTCTGGCTGCTGATTTGAGGATGGATGCTAGGAGTGGGGCTGCCAAGGATAAAATTGGGGAGAACTTGTAGAAATCTCTCATGATACAGGTGATGCTGGCTTAAACTAAGGTATAGTAGGGTTCAAATTCTAGATAAACTTTGAAGTTGCCATCAAGATTTCCCAAAAGATAGTGGGGGGTGGGTTTGCAGGTGGTTCGAGATGTCATTTAAACATCTAGGTAGAGATTTTGAATAAATAGTTTGGAGGTCTGAGTCTTAAGAGAAAGGTCTAGAGAAGAAATAAAGGGTGGCGCCTGTGGGTCAGTGAATGGGGCACTGGCCCCATATACCAAGGATGGTGGGTTCAAACCCGGCCCCAGCCAACTGTAACAAAAAAATAGCTGGGCGTTGTGGCAGGCGCCTGTGGTTCCAGCTACTCTTGAGGCTGAGGCAAGAGAATCGCCTGAGCCCAATAACTGGAGGTTGCTGTGAGCTGTACTCTACCACGGTATTCCGAGGGTGACAAAGTGAGACTCTGTTTCTAAAAAAAAAAAAAAAAAGAAAAGAAATAAAAATTTAAGTTTCGGGAGGTGCCTATGGCTCAAGGAGTAGGGCATTGGCCGCATATACTGGGAGTGGTGGGTTCAAGCCTGGCCCTGGCCAAAATTGAAAAAAAAAAAAAAAAAATTAAGTTTCGAGCCTCAGCGCCTATCATTCAGTGCTTAGGGCACTGGCTACATACTCTAGGGCTGGTGGGTTTGAAATAAACAACCGTGACAACTATAACAACCACAAAAAAGTAGTCGGGCATTGTGGCAAGTGCCTATAGTCCCAAATAATTGGGAGGCTGAAGCAAGAGTTTCGCTTAAGCCCAAGAATTTAAGGTTGCTGTGAGCTGTGATGCCACAGCACTCTACCAAGGGCAGCAAAGTGAGACTCTATCTCAAAAATAAAAATAATAAAACTATAAGATCACGTGAGGTCATCAAGTGAGTGAGTATAGAAAAGAATCAAGGACTGAGCGAGCCCTAAGCATTCCAATTGTCAAAGGTCAGGGAGAGGCCAGGTTTGGTGGCTCATGCCTGTAATCCTAGCACTCTGGGAGGCTAAGTTGGGAGGATGGCTTGAGCTTAGGAGTTCAAGACTAGCCTGAGCAAGAGGGAGACCCATCTCTGCAAAAAATAGAAAAAATTAGCCAGGCATGGTGGCAGCACACCTGTAGTCCCAACTACTTGGAAGATTGAGGCAGAAGTAGGATTGCTTGAGCCTAGGAGTGTGAGGCTATAGTGTGTTGTAATTGCAGCTATGAAGAGCTACTGTTCTCCAGCCTGGGCAACATAGCAAGACCCCATGAAGAAAAAGGGAAAAGGAGATTAAGAAGAAAGGCATGACCAATTGTTGATTCTTGCTGATAGGTCAAATAAGATGAGTTGTGATGAAGACTGACTTAACCATTGGATTCTTTGGTGAATATCACATGCTGAATTTTCTCAGGCCCAAGTCTTTTTTTTTCTTTCTTTCTTTCTTTTTTGAGTTTTTTGAGATAGTCTCATTCAGTTGCCCTGGGGTTGAGTGCCGTGGCATCATAACCTACAGCAACATCAAACTCATGGGCTCAATCATTTCTCTTGCCTCAGCCTCCCAAGTAGCTGGAACTACAGGTGCCTGCCACAACACCTGGCTAGTTTTCTATTTTGTAGAAACGGGATCTTGCTTTGCTCAGGCTGGTCTTGAACTCCTGAGCTCAGGCAATCCACCCGCCTCAGCCTCCCAGTGTGTCAAGCCCAAGTCTTACTGCTTAGGAAAGGATTGAGTAATTACAGAGATTTGATATTCATTATATCATTTGAACAACTACTGTTATCTGAGTTTTCACTTTCTCCCCCTACAAAGCAATACCACTTATTTATATATTTGTTCACAGTCTTATCAGTATGTTCTTCTAGTATCTTGTTTGATAGATCCCAAATCTAGAGCAACCAAATAAAGTTCTTCCATGAAATGCTAAAAGCATTTCCTATAACATAATCTGTCTTTTTTGCCTGAGTAGAGTATAGAGATTTTTAAATACCATTCTTTTTGGCTTTTTTGAGACAGACTCTCACTCTGTCGACCTTGGTAGAGTGCTGTAGTGTCACAGCTAACAACAACTTCAAAGTCTTGGGTTTAATTGATTCTCTTGCCTCAGCCTCCCAAGTAGCTGGGACTACAGGTGCCCAGCACAATACCCAGCTATTTTTTTAGAGACATGATCTCTCTTTCTCAGGCTGGACTCAAACTCCTGAGCTTAAGTAATCTACCTCCCTTGGCCTCCCAGAGTGCTAGGGTTATAGGTATGAACCACCACACCCAGCCTTAAATAACCACTCTTTTTTTTTTTTGTAGAGACAGAGTCTCACTTTATCACACTCGGTAGAGTGCCTTGATTCACACAGTTCACAGCAACCTCCAACTCCTGGGCTTAGGCGATTCTCTTGCCTCAGCCTCCTGAGTAGCTAGGACTACAGGCTTCTGCCACAACGCCAGGCTATTTTTCTGTTTTACAGTTTGGCTGAGGCCGGGTTTGAACCTGCCACCTTCGGTATAAATGGGGCCGGCGCCCAACTCAATGAGCCACAGGTGCCGCCCATAACCACTCTTTTTTGAGCCAGAGACTCACTTTGTCACCCAGGTAGAATGCTGTGGTATAATAGCTCACAGCAACTTAGACTCTTGAGCTCAAGTAATTCTCTTGCCTCAGCCTCCCAAGTAGCTGAGACTACAGGTGCCTGCCACAATACTCAGCTATTTTTTTGTTGTAGTTATCATTGTTGTTTGGCAGGCCTAGGCTGGGTTCAAACCCACCAGCCTCAGTGTGTGTGGCTAACACCATAAACACTCTGCTACGGGCTCCAAGCCATAAATAACCATTCTTAACAAAGTTCTTCACTAATTTCTGTTTAGCAGTCATTTGTCAAGTTTTTATATGCTTAAGTCTATCTTGGATATGTCAACATCTAACTCTTAAAGATCAAGGTTATTTCCCTCTTTATGAAGACTGCTGTTCTATTGCTTAGAAATGCAAATTTTACTTCGTGCTGTCTTAATTTTTTGTCTTCCATCAGTCCCTTCCAGTCCTCTGAACACTGTTCTAACTTCTTCACTACTGCTTTCACTCTTAATTTCTCCTTCCCATTCTTACCAAGGTGTTTGTTCCACCCATTAATTGCAGTTGTGCCTCACTTCACAACAGGGATACATTCTGAGAAATGAGTTGTTAGGTCATTTTATCATTGTGCGAATATCCTAGAGTTTACCTGCACAGACCTAGATGATATAGCCTACTACATGCCTAGGCTATATGGTATAGTCTCTTGCTTGTAGGTTACAAGCCTGGACAGCATGTTACTGTCCTGAAAACTGTAGACAGTTGGAACACAGTGGTAATAATTTGTGATTCTAAACATAGAAAAGGTACAATAAAAATATGGCATTATAATCATATAGGACCAGCATGGTGTATGTGATTTGTTGTTTACTTAATGTCATTGTGTGCTAAGTGATTGTAATGGAAAGGGAGAGACATCCAAAGACTCTAATAGGAAAATTAATACTAGTGTTTCTTCCAGATTGCATTTGGGATTGATTTCAGTACCAAATACTTAAGTAATCTGTCTGATAGCCCCAAGTGCCTTGAGGACCACTTCCCATCATGATTGATGATTTGCCATCTGACCAAGGCATCGAGAAATTTTGACCAGGTTGCTTTTAGCTTTTGAGTCAAAAGCATAGTCATTCTCGGAGGACATTGTGAAGCAAAGGAAACTGGAAAAAAAACAGAAATGATTGAAGTGGACTAGAAATGGGAGTAGTGTTCTGATTATTGAGAGGCAGAAGGAGGTAAACCCTGGCTAAAAGTTGTATAAAGAGGAGCTTACATAGAGAGGGGAGGGGAGAATTAGGACCTATACATTTGCCCTTGTCTTCTTTCAGATGATATTTGGTCTTGGCATTTTATTTTATTTTATTTTATTTTATTTTTTTTTGAGACAGAGCCTCAAGCTGTCACCCTGGATAGAGTGCTGTGGCATCACAGCTCACAGCAACCTCCAATTCCTGGGCTCAAGCGAGTCTCCTGCCTCCGCCTCCCAAGTAGCTGAGACTACAGGTGCCCGCCACAAACGCCCAGCCATTTTTTGGTTGCAGCCGTCATTGTTGTTTGGCAGGCCCGGGCTGGATTCGAACCCGCCAGCTCAGGTGTACGTGGCTGGCGCCTTAGCCCGTTGAGCCACAGGTGCCGAGCCATGGTCTTGGCATTTTAGAAAGCTCTTTATATGGGGTCTGAGCAAGATATTTTCTCTCTCTTTTTTTTTTTTTTTGAGACAGAGTCTCACTATGTCACCCTCGGCAGAGTGCTGTGGCATCACAGCTCACAGCAACCTCAAAGTCCTGGGTTTAAGTGATTCTCTTGCCTCAGCCTCTCAAGTAGCTGGGACTACAGGCGCCTGCCACAACGTGCAGCTATTTTTTGTTGTTGTTATAGTTGTCATCGTTGTTCAGTAGGCCCAGGCCAGGTTCAAACCCACCAGCCCCAGTGTATGTGGCCAGTGCCCTAACCACTGAGCTATGGGTGCCAAGCCAAAATATTTTTCTCTTGAGTTGGATGTTTTTCCTGGGATCCTGGAGTCCTCTAAGGTAGGAATAAGTCACTGATACTGGAATTCTGTGCCTTGTTCTACTTTTCGTTACTGAGGTCTTGCACTAACATAGATAAGGTGATTTATAACTTTCCCTATCTCACTAGCATCCATTCTAAACCAAAAAAAGAAAAAAGAACATAGATATATGAGAACTTTGGCCTCAACTCATAAACAAAACCTACAAAGGAGTGGCAGCATGTTTGACTAAGTTAGCCAGAGCAGATGGCCCTGAGAAATAACTGTTGGTATAGTATATATAAATAAATGGCAGCTCAAAAAGTCATTTTTTTCTGGGTGTGTGCTATTTTATTCATTGGTACTCATTATTAGCCGTTAGATCATAACTCAATTGAACATCCATGGGGTGAGGTTGATCCTTACCTGGGCCCTCACCCAAAGTCTTAGAAATGACCCTGAATGGAGATTATGTAGGTTGTATAGTTCTTGGAAAAAAGAATTCCCTGCCTACTCCTTCCAGTTTGATCCTGCTATTGACCAGCAGGTCTGCCTAGGTAATGGAGGAAAGGAGACCTCAGGTTCTTAGTGATACGGTCATCTTGACTTTAGCTGTTTCAGAATAAAGGAGAAACTATCTTGTTTATACACATTCCCAGGACTAATAATGATGTATTCTGAAAGAAATAATTGTATATAAACCCGTACAGTAGCAGCTGTATTCAATCATGTGAAATCCAGGAACCAGGAAAGAAACTATAAAGAACCTCTTCCAGGCCCAGTCATTGCTGTGCTTCTGTGTACACAGCCTTGGTTACCTTAAACAAATGGCAGCAGTAATTCTTTCTGTACCTGTTTTCACCATTAGTCTCTTGGCTTTATTGACTTCCTCCTCTTTTTCAGATTTCCTATGTACCAGCTAGGGTGGGAAGGAGGAAAAAACCTTATATTCAAATTGCTTCCAAGAAGAAAAACCAAATGAGGTCACATTGCATGAAAGAGCAATAGAAACAGTTTTTCCATGGTCTGAATTTTCAGGCTTCGATACCCTTCAATTATTCTTTAGACTTGAAATCTATCATAATTATCTTCTAAGTCAGAAAGATTGACTTGGTTGGTAAACTTTAATTCTGTGATAGCTGATTCTTTAAGATATGAGACCCTTTATCTGTCTTCCTCTAGTATTTCTTATTCTAAAATTACACTCTTCTTAAACACTAGCCGTTCAACAAGTATTTATCATGTACCTGCTGTACTTTAGACATTGTACTCTGGGTTTTAGGTATGCAAGAGTAAGCACTATAGGTCCAGGTCCACTCTCACAGAGTATTCAGAGTATGATGAAATGTATTTTGGTGATACTAAGATCTTGTGCCATTAGATAGAGTGTTTTCCCCGCTTTGATAACTCTCAGAAACATTTAGAAAAATCAATTGTATATTCCAACTCCAATCTTATACAAACCCTTACATCTTTTAAAGGCAACTGATATGGTGAAAAGTCTATTAGGTAGGTACTGTAGCCAAACAGACACTGGTTCAAATCCTGGTTCTGCCAGACTTGGGATAAGTCACTTAAATTCTGAGTTACTGAAATTCCTTTTTTGGAGGTAGTAGGATTAAATAAGAGATTGGTACTAGGCTTTTTTTTTTTTGCTTGTTTTTTTAGAGAGAGTCTCACTTTGTTGCCCTCAGGAGAGTGCTGTGGCGTCACAGCTCACAGCAACCTCCAGCTCTTGGGCTTAGGCGATTCTCTTGCCTCAGACTCCCAAGTAGCTGGGACTACAGGTGCCCACCACAATGCCCGGCTATTTTTTTGTTGTCGCAGTTTGTCTGGGGCAGGGTTGGAACCCACCACCCACAGTATATGGGGCCAGCACCCTACTCACTGAGCCACAGGCACCGCCCGGGATATTTTGTTTATTTGTTTGTTTTATTGTTGGGGATTCATTGAGGGTACAGAGAACCAGGTTACATTGATTGCATTTGTTAGGTAAAGTCCCTCATTTTTTGTTTTGTTTTGTTTTGAGACAGAGTCTCACTATGTCCCCCTTGGTAGAGAGCTATGGCATCACAGCTCACAGCAACCTCAAACTCTTGGGCTCAAGTGATTCTCTTACCTCAGCCTCCTGAATAGCTGAGACAACAGGCGCCCACCACAATGCCTGGCTGTTTTTTGGTTGCAGTTGTCATTGTTATTTAGTGCTGGGGGTTGAACCCGCCAGCCTCAGTTATATGTGGGTGGTGCCCAACTCACTCAGCTATGGGCGTCAAGCCAGGTAAAGTCCCTCTTACAATTGTGTCCTGCCCTCAAAAGGTGTGTCATACACCGTGACCCCCCCACTCCCCCTCCTTCCTTCTCTCCACTCTTCCCTTCTTCCACCCCCCTCCTTTCCTCTCTCTGCTCTTCCCTTCCCTCACTCCCTCCCTCCTTTCCTCTCTCTGTTCTTCCCTTCTCCCACCGCCCCCTCCTTCCCTCTCGCTGCTTTTCCCTTCCTTCACCCCCTTCCCCCTTCCCTCTCTCTACTCTTCCCTTCCCCTACCCCCTCCCTTGGTGCTAGGTTAACTCAAAAGTTTCTTTGCTATTGACCACCCCAGTGGTGGTAGGGGTAGGAGCAGGATAGTAGAAAAGTAGAATTCAGAGGAGAACCATGAGTAGGAATGCTACTTGTTATTTTCTAGAAAAGAAATGGACCCAAAGGAACCTCTTAGGGATAGTAAGAGTTCTCTATGAAGACAACAGTTTTTACAACTTTCTCAAGCTTATTTTTATTTTGCCTAGGCCCAGATCACCTTCCCTTCCTTCCAACGTACCCTAAGGACTCAGACTGCCTACAGGTTCCCACCATGGCCATCTAGCTCAGTGTAGAACATTTTAATCACCCTCCAAACAGAGTTAAGCACTTAAGAGCTGGCTATGTTGGCACCACCAAGGAGCATATTGGCACAGTCCAAAACCTTTTGCTTTCATACAAAAACATGGGTACTTGGTAATAAAGAAGGATCTCTTCCATGAGACAAAAGAGTTGTGTCAGGAGGCCAAAAGCAGAAGACACCTCTAGAACCAGATTCTTTCTGGGGATGGGATATTGTTCTAGTCATCTTCCTTCCAAACATCCAAGGCATTGAGAAATGTTTGCAGTGAATGTATGAACAAGGCAGAATTGAGAGTAGGATGGAGACGTGCGGCGCAGAAACTGTAATAATACTTTGTACCCTAGTGGTGCTTTGCTCCTGGTAGGGATAAAAAGATACTCCTAGATTAAATAAAGGAACACTCATTTGTTTGTGTTTGCATTTTGCCAATTGGACAGGGGCACAGGTTTCCCTGTGTGTGCTGAGCTGTTGTGATATAGAACTTGAGTGCATGTGTTCTGTGTGGGTGCATTACCATTACCAGTAAAGTGGAGTTGATCCCAGGTTCATAAATGATGACATCTTTATTTATGTTTTAAATTCCAGGCCTCTAGTACTTTTCTCATTCACTGAAGAAGAAAGCCTACAGGATGGTCCTTAAAATATAGCTTTCTATCAGTGGCCATTTAACTATAATCTATACATGGTGTCTTTATGGCACATTCTCTAATTCAAATTCTTGATACTTGGGGTCTGCTTATTATGAAAGTGATCAAAATCTCCTTTCTCTGTCTTTAGTTCTCTCTGCTATCAGAGAGGAAAAAAGGATTCTCTCCATTCTTTTCTTTTCTTTCTTTTTATTTTTTTTTTTTTGAGACAGAGTCTCACTATGTCACCCTCATCAGAGTCCTATGGCATCATAGCTCACAGCAACCTCAAACTCTTGGGCTTAAGTGATTCTCTTGCCTCAGCCTCCTGAGTAGCTGGAACTACAGGTGCCTGCCACAACGCCTGGCTATTTTTTTTGTTATAGTTGTCATTGTGGTTTAACTGGCCCAGGCCGGATTCGAACACCCTACCCTCGGTGTATGTGGCTGGCACTGTAA
>CAUYRH010018192.1:0-62852 GCA_963574655.1 Perodicticus potto
CCTGTAGTTCCAGCTGCTTGGAAGGCGAAGGCAGGAGACTCGCTTGAGCCCAGGAATTGGAGGTTGCTGTGAGCTGTGATGCCACAGCACTCTATCCAGGGTGACAGCTTGAGGCTCTGTCTCAAAAAAAAAAAAAAAAAAAAAAAAGACACTTATGTTCTATACTTGTTAAATTTGACTTGTTTAGGATTTTTATTAAAAAGTATTCAGAATTTTTTTCCCCAAATTTTATCCTCAATATTGCATGGGATATCCTTATACAAATGGTTTATGAATAATTTATGAATACTTATAACTTATCCTTCATTATTTATGAATATTTATACTAAAAAATTATTTGTTTTATTTCCCTTTGCAAGGGAGTTTCTCCACTGCTGGTGTGGGATGGGGGTGTCACCTGAATTCTCCCTGCCAAGGCCCTGAGCAGACAGCCCAGTCCTGCGTGGCTGACAACTATGGGTTAATCAGCAGAGGTTGTAAGCTACAAAATTTGGGGTGATCTGTTACGCAGCAGTAGCAAAGGAGTAGAGAAGCTTTCTGTGATTTGGGGGTTTCTCTCTTTTTTTAAGAGACAGAATCTTGGCCAGGCACAGTGGCTCATGCCTGTAATCCCAACACTCGGGAGGCGGAGGCAGGAGTATCACTTGAGCTCAGGAGTCCGAGACCAGCCTGAGCAAGAGTGAGACCTGTCTCTACTAAAAATAGAAAAACTAGCCAGATGTGGCAGACACTTGTAGTCCGGAGGCTGAGGCAGGAGGGTCACTTGAATCTGGGAAATTGAGGTTGCTGTGGACTAGGCTGACTCCACACCTCTAGCTGGGGACACAGACTTTGTCTGCAAAGAAAAAAAAAAGTCTTGGTCAGGCAGGAGTGCAGTGGTATAATCAGCTCACAATAACCTCAATCTCCTGGGCCCAAGCGATCCTCCTGCCTCAACCTCCTGAGTAGCTGGGGCTATGGAACTATAGGTGTGAGTCACTGACCACTGTGCCCAGCTGTGGTTTTGGAGTCTTTCTGAAGTGATATGAGCAGTTGTTGAAAACTCGGAAGATGCTTCTTCACTGTCAGCTCTTCTAAACCTCATTTACTCCCTAATAAATAGTAATAACTATTTGTGAAGCACATACTTAGTGCCAGATACCTGACTTGTGTCATAAATAAATAAAAGTTGATCTGACACTCTGTGGGGTTTAGTGTTGTTTTTCAGGCCTTACTCCTGGGGACACTCAGGAAGTCACAACCACCCAGCTCTGAAGCGCCACCTGCTTCCCCACACCCTCCTGTCTACTTGATTACGTTCAAAATCATTGCCGCTTTCTCCAAAGAAGATATAAAAACAGCCAAAAAAGCTCAGGAAAAGACACTTTTACCTTCATTTAGTCATCAGGGAAACACAGCTCAGAACCACAATGAGATGCCACTTTATTCCCTCTGGAGTAAGTTTCTGTGTCAGCCACACAGCCCCAGGAAACGAATCCTGTCATGCGGAGTTGAGACAGAATTAAACAAAGTTATTCCTGCAAATCGTAGATGCTGATTTAAGTTACTTTTGTTTATAGCTCTACATTAATAGTTATGAAAGCAAAACGAATTTATAAATGCATTCTCAAGATTTTAAGTACCATTTATGCTGAAAGCATTCTTTGGCGTGCCAGGTTACACTTGGCTGAGACAGACAGAATATTGTGCTTTGGCAGGCCGGGCGAGGTCCCCTCCCTCCCCTTTTCCCTCCTCTGTGGCGGCCTTGGCCTCCACCTCTGGCCTGGGTTCTGGGGAGTAGCCCTCCAGCGGCAAGTCCATTTTGCTCTTTTCTCTCCAGCTGGGATGACCAGGGAAGGGGCGTCCACAATAGCAGATGGCAGGTCACACTGAGAGGTGTGCGTACCACATTGCTGGGCTCTCCTGACATGGATGGTCAGGATGGTCCTTTATCGGAGTCCAGCTCTGGCCAGACTCTGGTTGTATTTTACTGAAACTTGTGGGACAGAGCCTTCTGGCGAAGTGGGTGGACTCAGAGCCAGCAACAGGAATGGGCCCAGGTCATCCATCTGAGGAGGCGAGCCTGGGGCCTCTCTCTGCTCTCCTGCATTTTGAGGTCCTGAATTTGGGGACAGCCTGTATTCCCCAGCACTGATGGAGCAGGGGCTCTTCAGTAAGGGGACCCCCTTTTTGGATGTGAGTCGGAGCCCTGTTTTCCTGGTCTGCGTCTGCGTGGCAGGCCTTGGGAGCTCTGTTCTCAAAGTGAGTCTGACCTGGGTCTCATGGGGCAGAATGATGGGGCCAGCCTGCTCTTCACTCTCAGGTGCAGATGGGGCAGGGCCCTCCGCAGGTGTCAGGAGGGCTGTGTTCCTTCTCCAGACTCCAGGGAGAACCTGCTTCCTTGCCTTTTCTAGCTTCTAGATGCCACCTGTGTTCTGCACCTGGGTCGCTGCCAGCAAATCACATCACTGCGACCTCCGCCTCCCCCTGCCTCCCCCCGAGTCTCCACCCTCCCTTTACTACATTGGACCCACCTGGATGACCCAGGGTCATCTCCCACCGCAGCGTTCTTAAGTGCACCCCACCTGCCAAGTCCCTGCTGGGGTTCCAGAGATAAGATGTCCGTGTCCTTGGAGGAGCCGTTGTTCTGCGCAGATCAGGGATGCCTTCTCAAGAATAGGTAACGACACAAGGAAGACGCCTAGTATGTTTGTGTTGAATCAAAGAATGAGTGATTGGATGGAGCCAAGGCTAGGGACGGCGGTCCCTTCTGGGAGATGCAGCGAGAACTCCTCCTGTTTTGGGCAGTGGGTGTGGGGGTACCGGGGTCTTAGGTGTAGGAACTGACAAGGTATTCAGTGGCTGCCTCCTTAGTATTCAGCCTGAGTGCTGGAGGTCAGCAGGTCTGAGAGGTCTAGAAGCAGAACTCCTGCCTCAGTCTGCTCCCCTGGAGGGTGAGGTTCCCCTGGGGCCCTGCTGTGGGCATCCTGGGGGTCCTGGAGGAGGTGCCTCACCTCTGCCCCTGCCAGCTGGCTGGTGTGCTTGGAGGCTCCCTTGCACTGGGGGATCCCAGGAGTCAGAGGGAAGGATTCATGAAGGCCTGGAGCAGCAGTTCTCAACCTGTGGGTCCCCCCACAGGAACTGTATTAAAGGGCAGGGGCGTTAGGAAGGTTGAGAACCACTGGCCTGGAGGGTGGCCCTGGGCAGCAATGGTTGTGTGAGAATGAGAATAATTAGGCTATTAAAGAGAAGTCCCTGGGAATTGCCCTCCCCACTCCCTGCGCCCAGGACCTAACCTTGGACCTAACCTTGGACCCCGCCTGTAGTTCCATGTGCAGTGCAGGTGTCCTGGTCTCCATGACAACTGGGAATCATTTCACAAATAGAAGATTATAGCTGGTGGAGATGGGGAGACGAGGGAGTCTTGGGGAGCAAAGTTTTCATTTATGGTACCTGAGTGTTGTGAATTAAAAACCCTAAGCCCCCAAGAACTGAACAGGCCCAATCTTGGTCAAGAAGACCCCAGAAAAAACTTAAAGCTGAGTTCCCAGCCATGGCAGGGTGGGAAGTCTAAAGCACAATAACGCACTTGAGTTTTCTCTTAGTAAACATCAGTGCCTCCTCCTATAGCTTGTTAAATGCACAGATTTAGCTGCCTTGGTGCAGTCTCAAATCCTGTTCCCTTGTGTCTCTCCCTTGAAACGCACGCTCCTGGCTTATGTTTGGAGCAGTGTTCCCCAGCCTGACAGCAAGGCCACTGCAAGCCAAGAACCCTTCACAAGAATTAAAGCACTCCTTTTCCCAAGTATAAACTTCGTGGGCTTTTTAACAGTGTGCAAGTGTCAGGCCAGGTCTTGGAGCCAAGTTCTATCCAGAATGAATAAGTGCATAGAGGAGAAAACACAAGCTGCCCTCCTGGCCCTTTGCCTGTCAGCTGAATGGCTTGATTATGAGCCTGACCTTCTCAGGCCTGGACTTGTAACCCAGGTCCAATTTGCCCAGATGCTCTAGCCCTCAGGCCTCAGAGACTGATCCAGGGTGAACACATCAAGGCCCCTGAGATGCCTTCCTGGGACGTTTGCTGGCACCATCTGGAAAGGTGTGGCCCATTTGCCCTGTGGCTGCCAGCAGACAGGCTTGAACCCAGAGCCTTCCGGGCCACCTGTTTCTCCACATGAGGGAAAGTGGCTGGAGAGGAGGCCAGTGGGGCTGTTCCGTGCCCTTGTTTTCCTTAGGGCAGCTTGAGTAGGGTTTCTGTTGATTGCCCCCCCAGAGAGAACTCATTTTTTTTTAAATAGGGTCTCACTCTGTGGCCCAGGCTAAATTATGATGACACAATCACAGCTCACTGCAGCCTCCAACTCTTCGGCTCAAGCGATCTCCCAGCCTCCTGAGTGAGTAGCTGAGACTGGAAGTGCCTGCCAATACCTGACTAATTTTTCTATTTTTAGTAGAGACGGGGTCTTGCTTAGGCTGGTCTTAGACTCCTCAGCTCAAGGGATCTTCTTGCTTTGGCTTCCCGGAGTGCTAGGATTATAGGCATGAGCCACCGAGCCCGTCCTGAAATTACTAACCTTATACTCCCTGGAGAGGAGAAACTCAGCTGAATGTCAGGGTGGATTTGGGAGTGAGGACAGGGAGGTTGTATGAGTGGGGCAATGAGGTTGCTTTTGTCACTTGATAACAAGGTCAAAATATCAAGGTCACTCCAGGAAAAATTAATATTTCCTAGTTGTAAAAATACTGGGAAAATTAATTAAAAATCATGAGGGGATGTTTTATCTCCTTAAAGCAGATCCTATCCCAAATTGCCAGCCCTACCCTCTGACGTTTAAGGCGTCTCTGCTCATTAGTGAGCGTCCTCCCAGGGAGTGGGATCTGAGCACTCAGCAGCCTGCCCAGGAGATACCGGGGGAGATGGCCCTGTGTGTGGACACGGGGAGCTCCAGCCCCACAGTTTAGTCTTGTTATGCCCGGACTCCATCTTGCTGGGGGTTTGCAACACTCCCCCTTTAAGACAGGAAGCTCAGCTGAAAGAGTTTAATAATAACTGCAAAACCCTAGTTTCCCCTGGTGAGGATTCCCCTTACCAGATGTTGGCTCTTAATCAAATTGCTTTAAGGATTCTCCCTCCCCTACCAAAAGCACCTTATAAAAGGTTTCCACCCCTGCTTCTAGGGGTCGAGAGAGTTTGAGCCTACTCTTGGCCTGGCTGATCAATAAATGACCCTTGCTTAATTTGGATTCAGTATGCTGGCGTTTCTCTATTCCACTTGCTTTGGGTATGACAGTCTGAGATTTCCAGACTGTGTAGAAAGGCGTGTGAAGCAGTGAGGAGCCCTGCACTGTTGGGAAAGTTAACCTGCCTTTCCAGGGAAGCGTCCTGAAGGCAGGACCTGTTTGTCTGCGCTGCACTGGAGGGAGGAAGCAGTGACACACCAGCAGGAGGCCAGAACAGCCTTCTTATCTGCTTCCTGAACTTTACATTTTGCACAGAAGGAAATCAAAGTCCTCAGGGGGAAAGCAGGGCTGGGGTGTCTACTAATGTGCGCATAAACAGACACACTCAGCTGTTCCTTAAATCCACACTGGCGGATTTACAGTCCAAGGCTGTGATCCAAATCCTCCTCAGAGCACAAGAACCAGTCTTGGGACGGGTTCGGGGCAGGCGCTTGGTTTGAAGCAGGGATCAAGAGATGACTCGATGGGGCACTTTGTAAATCTGTAATTGTTTAACAAGGCAGACAGATAGAAAGGGTGTTGCAGAGCAAGACCTCAGCCCCCACTGATTGCACAATGTTGGGTTGCACCTGCCTCCTATGTTCCAAGGTCCGTTACTTGGCTTTTATAGGTTCACAAATGTGCACTCGACAATAGACTTAGAGATTTTGCCTTTTGGGGATCAGAGTCACACTTACAAAACTCCTAGTAGACTGACATGCAAACTACACAGTCTTTTTAGAGGTTAATGGAGGGTCAGAGCCTGTAAGCCAACTGGATGCTGCACGTCTTCACTGGGCACCCAGCTGCTTCCAAGACTCCTGTGAGCCTGGACCCAGAGCTCTGGGAACGAGTTGCCTGACTTTGATGGCAGGTTCTCTCCGGCCGGGGCAGCCCAGGTGCTCTCTGGTGAACCCAGCTCACAGGGTAATCGCTACTGTGAGCATGGGGTTCTCTTCCCTCTGTGTTCTGGACTTGCTGGCAAACATGGGTCTGGAAATTTGCCGTCTGTTAGCAGAGCCTTGCCCAGCAGGACGAGCAACCTGCTCTGGATAGAATGGAGATTTTTATGTTTTTTTTTTCTTTTTCTTGAGAGGTCAAACACCAGTCACCTGAAGTCATTGTCAGATCTGTTCTTAGTCATTTCTATGTAGGTGTTCTTGTCCCCTAGATTAAAAAGCTTTTATCTTATTTATAAAAGTCATGTTTACTCATTATAGAAAAACTGGAAAACATGGGAAAACACAAGCTTATGTGTGCAGTGGAAGATGAACAGACAGGCTCTGCCTTCAGGACGCTTCCCGAAAAGACAGCTCAGCTCCTTGCCAATAGCGCACGGTTCCTCACTGCTTCACACGCTTTTCTACACAAGTCTGGAAACCAAAGACTAGGAAAACTACCTCATTCCTACAACTTAGTATTTTGCAGATTCTTTCCTATGCAGATAAGTTCATACTCTTTTTTTGAAAAAGAGATGGGATTGTATCCACGCATTGCCTTGTTCTTCTCTCACTGTGGGTGCTGAATGCTTTCTCCGGTCAGTGCATGGTCCTCCGTGTCCTCAGGTCAGTGCATGGTCCTCCGTGGCCTTCCCAGGTCAGTGCGTGGTCCTCCGTGGCCTGAGTTCCGTGGTGTTCCCTTCTGTAGGTACCACATTGCTCTGCGACTGTTTCACTTGCTCTTCACTTTGGGGTCTCCTCAGTTCCCCGTCAGTAGCAACTGGCAGGCAACCTCTCCCAGCTCAGACACAGGTACCCCAAACTTCCAATCATAGTTCTCATCACAGCCATGCTTCATAAGAAACGGGCCCCTCAAGGGGAATGGACTGTGAGTTAACCTATGACTGGGAGTCAGGAGGCTCCTCGAATTCCGAGCCCTGCATTTCCCCACCCCGCGTCCTGGTCCTCGGCACAGGAGACAGATGTGACCCACCTGCTCCAGGGCGGGGAGCACTTTGGTGAGTAGAAGAGAGGCTGGAAACCCTCGGGGTGTTGTTTTAACTCTGCCGCTCTGTGACCCCAGGAATGCACTCAGCCTTTCCATGCCTCAGTTTCCTCACCTGTGAACAGAGGGCCTGGGATCAGAGGCCTCCAAGGAGGGAGGCCCTGGGCTGGTGTCCTCTGTTCCAGCAGCTGAGGGGCAAGGCAACAGTAATGAACCTTCTTCCCCCTCCAGGGGGGTGCAAAGTGCCAAAGAAACTGATGTGCTGATGCCCTCCTGGCCAGACACCTGCTGGGGAGAGAGAGTTTGCTCTTCTGTGTAATGGGCTGGGGCTCAGGCACCAGCTCAGGGGGGCCCAGAGTTGCCCCATTGTGAACCTAGGGTGTCTGTCTGGCCAGTGCCAGGAAGGGTAGAGACGGCACAGTTGGACCACCTCGGTGCCTCTAGCTGTTCCTTAGCACTGTCCCTAGTGAGAAGAACCCCCACCCCAGGGACGGCAGCCGACAAGACAGACGCTTTCATGGGCTAGGGGTGAGGCCAAGGTGCTGCCGAGAGTCTCTGGTAGATGTGTCTGTGGGAGTTTGAGTTCCCCTCTGGGAAGCTGGGGCTGGAGCCCAGCACAGGAGCTGTCCCCCCGTGCCCCCCTACTGTCTGGAGCCTAGGTCCCCACTCCACAGGGACCCCTCTGGAGCAGCCAGGCTGCTGTTCCCACCCATGGAAGTGGTCAGGTCCTGTTTTCCACCTGTCCTGGATGAACCTGAATAGCCCCTGGAGTTGGGAGGAGCCCTACCAGTGTCCAGAGACACAGGAGGCTGTGCAGACCACCAGCACTGCTTCCCTTGCCTGGGCAGAGGTAGTTACTGGGTCCTTCCCCACTGGGAACAGCTCCCCCCACACACACTGCACAAGCGAGGGAGCCAAGCTCTCTGTGTGTTCTGACACTTCCCTCCTCATCTGTCCCCAAGGCTCCTGATCAGAGATCTGGTTAATTATTCTCCTGCCCTGGGGCCCTGGAACTCATAAGTCCAAAGTTCTTTCCTTCCCCCTCTCCTGCCTACAGAAGCTGTCCCTGTGTGCTTGGGGTTCTAAGGAGGAAAGAACATTGTTTACTTAATCATTAAAATATTTTCTGTAAAATACATTTTGAGTGAAAAAAATTAGAAAGTATAGAAAAGTGTAAACAAAAAAATGAAAGCCGCTTGCAAACTCACCAACTGGCGACAACCTCAAGTAACCACTGACTGACTGTATTTCCTTTCAGAGTGTCTTTGCTTTGTCTTTCCCTAACTCAGGGTCCACCGGGAAGTTAGCAGCCACCAGAAACGTTCACCATATTAGGAGTTCATGTGGAGACTTGGCTGTATGATAACAGCAGAGCAAACAGTGAGACTGGTCAGCAAGAGGCCCCCGGTAAAATTTAGGACACCCAGTTAAATGTGAGTGCTGGATAAATAACAAATAATTTTTTAGTATAGGTATACCTTAGGCAACATTTGTCTGTCTGAAATTGCAATTCAAATTTAACTGGGCATACATTTTAAAAAATCGTTTTAGTTTTCTAAACCTAAACTTTGTTTCCTGAATTTCTAGCTGCCTAGATGGAGAGGTAACTCAGATTAGCATCCCCAGGGGACCTACCCCCCGGCTGGAGAGACAAAGGGAGGCAAAGGTGCTGCCAGGACCAAGAACTAAGGTCCTTGGGTCACTTTCACCTGGGAAACCTCCGCCTGCTCAGGCCTGTTTGCTGGGGGGCAGGAGCTCAGAGGGGAGGGTGCTGCCCCTGTCATGCTGTCCCTGCTGCTGCCTTCCACCTGCCTGGAAGGTCCCTGGCCCAGACCTCTCCCCACTAGTTCATGTTCTATTGGCCCAGCACACTTTATTGGTGCAAACCACCAAAAACGAACCCAGTGAGCAAGGAGCAGGCGGCTTCTCCCTCCTCCCGCTGAGGGCTCAGTCAGCTGCGTTCTCTTTCCCGATATTCTCCCGTCTACTCCTCTTTCAGGAAATAGAGTGCTAAGGGTTGAACTGTGTCCCCCTCCCCAAGAAATAGATGTGTTGGGGTCCTGATCTCTAGTCCCTCAGAATGTGACCTTCCTTGTATATTATTTGAAAATAGGTTCTTTATGGAGTAATGGGGTTATGACGAAGTCCTAGGACAATATGACAGAGGCACACAGCAGGAAGACGCAGTAAGAGACAGAGAGAAGACGCTGTGTGGCTGGAGGGGTGCCCGGGACTGTGGGGGGCACCAGAGTCTGGAAGAGCCAGGAAGAACCTCCCTGGGGCTGTCAGGGAGACACAGGCTTCACAACTGGAAGGCACACACTTCTGTCACTAAAGCCACACAGTCGGTAGTGTCTTGCCACTGCAGCCCAAGGGCACGGACTGATTCACAGAGTGTGGAGGGAATGAGGACACTCCAACATGATCTAGAGGAAGGGTGACATCACGTCCAAGGACCTGCTTTTGTTGATGAAAAGGTTGCGAGTCAGTTGAAATTTTGAACAGCAGAGTATATTTTCAGGGCTCAAAAGATATGCTTGCTCACGATGTTTCTTGAAAAATGAAGAATTGCTTTGGCGACCAAATTCGTAGACTTACATGTGTATTGACATTGATTTTGTTTGTTCAGAAATGAGAAACATTATAGGGCCTGGCAATTAAGAAGCCAGTTGCAACCATTGTCCAGCCCAACCTGCTTCTGGGGAGCATGGGGTAGGCAGGTGTGAGCCCTGCTGTCTGCACCCTCCTGTTTTATAAGCTTTCCTCTGCAAAAGGCGAGGTGGCGAGGCCCCAGGCTCCAGTGCCAACCCTGCCGATGCCTGATGTGGAGCACGGGATGCTCTGGAAGGATTCTGGCTGGAGTTGGAGCTATTTTTAGCAGCTGGTTTGGTCAATAGGAGGCCTAGGGGAGGGGTGGGGGCAAGGCAAGGCATTTGAAATCACCCCCATGCTGGCCACCACCCTCCTTTCAGCTGGAGTCCAGGTGACTACTCCACTGGAGCCAAGCTTGGGGAACACAAGGAATGGTGTGGAAATGGCAGTGGCTTGAGGGTTTGGCCCTGCCCGGACACCAGGGGCAGATGGCCCCGATCTTGGGAAGATGAATTGCTCTGCCTAGTATTAGGCTGCAGGCCCCTGGGAGGCCAGACAGCTGGCAGTGAGGGGCTGGAGGAAATGGCCTGTAGGCTGTCAGGGGTTGGGTGTCCCAGCTGCTATCAGGCTCCCAGCCCAGGGCTCAGCCTCCTTCCCTAGTAGCAGCTGCTATTTCCCAGGCTGTGCTTGGCTCCCTTCTTGCTCCTATTCTGGGCTGGAGAAGAGCTGGGTCAGTGTGTCAAAGTGGAGAGGAGGTGGCAATCCACAAAGAAACCCCAAGACAAAGTCTGATATTCACTTTCCAGAGTCGCCTTCAGGGAGGCCGTTGGCCCAAACCACCTAAAGGTCGCAGATGCATTGTGAAGGGCACCTGAGATCATGTAGCTGGTCTTGGCCCAAGTGCGCCACTTGGAGAAAGATCTGAAGGATGTGTGCTCTTAGATAAATGGACTGCAGGACTTTTTCACAGCATGTGAAGTTCACGTGCTCAAGTGCTCAGAGACTCAATAAGCAGGGCTGTGGGGTGCAGCATTTCCCAGGTATATCTGAGTGAAAACTTTTTTAAACTTCGGGCTTACGGAGATGTAATTGACGCACAGTAAAACTCACTGTTTTTAGTGCACAGTTCTATGAGTTTTGACTAATGCTCATGATTGTGTAACTGGCACCATAGCCAAGACATAGGACATCACCCTCAGCTACATCCGTGGGGCAGCCCATCGTCCCCAGCCATCCTCAGACCCCTGTAGCCACTGACTGGTTTTCCATCTCTATAGCTTTGCCTTTTCCAGACAGAATCATATAGTACATAACCCTAGAAACCACCATCCTGTCTCCATGTCTTCTGCCCTGTTGTCACACTTCTTAAAGGTCTTTTTTGCCTCAGTTTCCCCAGGCACGTTTATTCTCATCCCCGTCCACCTGACTCATACCTTCTGGAAGGTCTTGGAGCTTTTCTCACACTCTGCAGCCTCTGCAGTGGCTGCCCAGTCTGAAGCCACCTGTCTATAGTTTGTATACCCTGTGTGCACGCCTGGCGCTCTGCTGGGCTCAGGGTGGCCCAGCCCTCCTGTCTGGACGGCAGCTGTGAGTCCTGTGACCTACATTGGTCACCACAGAGACCTACATTGGCTCCACATCGATACGCCCATCGAGTCTTCATTAGAGTCACTGCCCTTCCTCCAAGACGGGGACTCTGTACTGGGGAAAGCATCCAGATGGCCACCAGACTCACTGGGAAGAGCCTTGCTGGCCTCGTAACTCACACAACCTTTTCCAGCTGGATCCCGCCGTTCCCTCAGCTCTGAGTGTCTGTCTCCAAAATCCAATTCCCTCTCAAAGGGTAGAGTTCAAGCAATGTGCTGGAGACAGACAGGGGACCTCAGAGTGGACTTCCCAATTTACTGAGTGGCACCGGGCAAGTCACTGGACCTTGTGAAACCTCAGCTTTCTTACCTGGAAAGGCGGGATGAAAGTGCTCCCCACTAGGTGTGAGGCTTCAGGGAATATTACAAGCGAAATGCTGAGGCGATGGTTCCTTGGGAGGCCTTGTCTAGGAATGTACAGAGGAAAAGGGAAACCCTTCTATATGAGCAATAGTGACGATCACTATTAATGACATGTCATTTTCCCGTAGCAGGTGGCCCTGCAGTGCCCATGAGCTCTGTGGTGTCCGCTCAGGGTCAGGATGTGAGTCTGTGGGTGCACCTGTGTACTTTGTTTGCTCAGGCAATTATTCACCTCCTGTAGGGGCTAGTCTTGGGTCAAGTGGCTCCTCCCTGGGTCTGGACATACAGTCCTGGGCCTGTGACAATGCTGGCTTCCTGGAATCATGATCACAGACAGAGTGACACTGTCAGCCAGACTCAGCTGGCTCTTCTGGGGTGGTCCCCACTGCAGCCAGGTCCTGCAAGGAGCTGGACGGTTTGCAGCCTGTGGGGCCCTGCCCACAATGACTTCCCGGCACCCAGGGCAGGCCTGGGCCGGGCAGCAGGGAGGCAGGTCATGAATTCCTGGAGCCAAATCTGCAAAACCCCAGGAAACAAATGAGAATTCTCCTGAAGTTTATGCGAGGTGTTCAGACCCCATAGGGTCATGTGAGAACAAGGAGAGGGCATGCAGAGAAACTTGGAGCAGCGCCTGCCATGGGCTGTGTGACATGAGACCCCGAGCACACCGGGGGAAACCTGACCACAGGGCAGGTGGCACAGGAGAGAGGCCAGTAGGGGTGTGGTGCCAGCAGGGCCATGGCGGCCCAAGGCAAACACAGTCAGCTTCCTCAGGACCTGCCTGACAGGTCCCCACACCTTCCTGGTCGTCACAGGGGCCTGCCAAAGACAGCAGCAGGATAAGTCCTGCGGTGCAGTGGCTCAGGGGACGGCAGCACATGGCTCTGCAGAGCAGGCGGCAGCTGACGGCTGCGCCACCTCCACTCACTCTCCTCCCCTCCCAACGCTGACCTTTCAGGGAAGATCTTACCCCCATCTCGTAGATGAAGGCACCGAGGTTCCCCCAGGCTCTCACTGTCACCAAGGACCCCGGCCAGGACTTCATCCCGGGATGGGGTACCACGTCTGCTCCTCAGAGAGTGGGCGAAACCCAGGCCTGTGGCTGGGTGGGAGCCAGGGGATGGGGGAGCGTGGGCCGCTGCCAAAAGAGGCTGCGATGGCTCATTGGGGTGTCAACTTGCCTGGGCCTTCTGTGGGTGTCTGTGAGGTGCTTCCGAGTGAGATCAGCATTTGAATCAGTGGATTCAGTAAAGCGGGTACCCTCGCCAGTTCACGGGGGGGCATGAACAGAACAGAAGGTGGAGGAAGGAGGACAGCCTCTGCCCCTGCCTGCCTGTGGCTCCAAGGGTTGGAGTTAGGTTGTCAGTCCCCGGGTTTGCAGGCCTTTGGCCTGGGGCTGAATTGTATCACCACTGGCTTTCACGGGTCTCCAGCTTGCAGAGGGCAGGAGTGGGACTGACCTTGCCCAGATAGTGGCCTCTGTAACTAACTTGGGAGTGCCCGGGAGGCCCAGGTGTGACTCCGGATGCCCCTCCGACTGTTGGCTGGAGCTCCCCTTCCCGGGAGTCCCCTGCCAGAGGTAGACTTCTTAGAAGGAAGAGTGTCTGGGGAAACGAGAGGGGGGAAGGGGAGCTTGTGAGTGGGTTTCAGGAGAGAAAGGGGACCTCGAACACCATCAGTGCCACTCGGTGTGAACCGTCAGGGAGAATGAGGACATGATCCCAAAGACGCAACCCCAAACACCGTGATCCTGAATGCTGAAATCTCAAAAATACAATTCTGGAAGAAAGTAATTGTAAAATTTTATATAGCAGATATTTATTTACATTTTTAAAGGGGATTTGTTTGAGAAACATAAAACACGGCAGAACACACGTCATAGGCCACTTTAGGGAGTAATGACTTACTGTCTTTGAGAGCATAAACACACATGTAAAGACAGCTGCAGGTGAGTTACGAGCAGACAAGCTGTATTCGGTCAGAGTCAGAGATGGGAATGTATAAATACATGTCATCGTGGTTGGCACCCGGCTTTACAGCCGTGGTCATCCGGGCTGCCAATGACGAGTGACCGGAGGCTTTGACAGGACTGATGAAAACTGAGTGTGACCACAACCTGTGCCGTCACTCAGACAGCTGAGGCCTGGACAGCTTCATTCCTCGTAAGTGGAGACGGGCAGGAAGGCCGTCTCTTCCTTTACTGAGAAGTTTCCAGCTCTTAGATGCACGCGCCAGGCTCACACGCAAGTCAGCATGGGGATGGTGCGTGTTCCTTGAGCCAAATCCGCAGACACCAGGAAACCAATTCCCAAAGTCCTCAGAAGTTACCCTCCCAGTGTTAGAAAGGATGCAGAGGCGGGATGTGCAGCTCAGAAAACCATAACAAAAAGTGCCCACAGTTTAAAATCCTGAAAAAACGGGAAATTGAAACGAAAAAGAAAACAAACGAACAAAAACACTGTCGTGTGGCTGTGATTTTAGACATTAGGAGTTTTAGACTGTAGGCATTTTGACCTTTGGGGGTGTCCTTATGGGGACGGTGCCTTTGGGGATTATGATCTCCACCTGCTGCTTCTATGTCTGCAGGCCCAGGGGTGCTGGGGAAGGGGACAGAGAGGAAGGCACAGCCTTGGAGCCAAGTGGGGGCTCCGGGACTCTTCCCTCCTCCCGATGGTCCCCACGCCCTCTGCAGGTGACTGACGGCATTGCCAGACCTCCCTCTTCCTGTGTCCCGCTCCCCTCTCCCCGCTGGCTGGGACTTGGTTCTGACTGACTGCCCCTGGTTCCCATCAGGGGGCTGTGCCGCGCACCTTGTGGGAGTTCATATCTGCTAAGTGCCCACACACAACAGGTACTAAATAAATGTTGACTAGTTTTAGGATTGCTGTTGTTTTTCCTACCGCACCGGAGCCCGCCAGCTATTTAAAACC
The DNA here is from genome assembly GCA_963574655.1 of Perodicticus potto. Classification (NCBI taxonomy): domain Eukaryota; kingdom Metazoa; phylum Chordata; class Mammalia; order Primates; family Lorisidae; genus Perodicticus; species Perodicticus potto. The sequence goes on from CAUYRH010018192.1 coordinate 14,675, forward strand.
ACACCTTATCATGTCACGTTCTGCTTCTGAATCCAGAAAAGGGAATTTTGTTCTAATGATGTTGAAAAAGTATCAGGTTAGATTCTCTCCAATAACTCACAGCAAAGTAGTTTGCCTGTGTATTTAAGAGGTGAGTGAAAAAAAATAAATTTAGGGAAGATTTTAATTGATCTTAATTGTGGGAAGAAGTTATTGGGAAAAAACTAATGGAAGGGGCTATAAATGAGGACACGAGTACCTCTGTCTACATAAAATAAAAATCTGGGGTAACAATGATGCAAAGCAAAAGTAAATGGCAAACATTGGGAATATAGTAGCACAGACTCGACAAGCAAAAGGCTGAACTCTTAAATATTCGGAGGAGCTCCTATTGGGTAACAGGAAAAGTACTGCAGAGGCCAGCCGAACGGGAAGGTCAAGGTCGGAGGACACTGAACAGTAGAGATGACGCTTATGGAGCACTCATGTCCTGGACACCTGCTGAGTGACCTTCAGCAGGGCCTCACTAGGGCTCGAGGTGGCCCCGCCTGACCCCCCCCACTTGCTGAGGATGTTTGGAGGGTCAGAGAATCTCCCCCCATGACTGGGTCCTAATCCACAGAGCCAGGATTAGAAGCTGTCTTGATGCCGAAGCCTGTCCCCTTCACCCCTATGCTGCAGAAATAAACTTTTTAAAGTAAGCTAATTTAAAAAAGCTCAATCTCATATACAGTCACAGAAATGCTATTAAAGCAACGGAGCAGTAGCATTGTCAGCTGCTAAACAGACGTGCACATTTGAAACCACGACGTTCCGTCTGCCAGGCCTGCCGACACTCGGGCGCTGGGGCCCAAATTGTGTGACCACATTTAGAAAGCAATTTTGAAATATGTATAAAGAGCCTTAAAAATGTTCTTACTCTTTGACCCGGAGCTTCCACTTCTAGAAATCTACCCTAAGGAAACAGAGTTATAATCAGATTGTAAACAACAAAGCTTATTTTAGCTGTATTTGTGATAGCAAATATCAGAAACAACCTAAGGGCTCCCAAACCAAGGGAAGATGAAATAAATTATGGCAGGTCCACAGGGGAATGTTATGTATCTGTTAAAAAGTACATTTTGAACAGCACAGGAGCTGTGTGGGCAGAATTGTAGAGGCAGGCAGTGCTGTGAGACACAGGAGGGAGAGTGTTTAAACTGGGTTTCCAGGAATAGTGAGAAATTTCCAGGCAAAGGTGGAGGTAAGAACATCTAGATAGAATTCAAAGTGAGTGAGGACTGGAGGTTTGAAGAACTCTGGTGCTCTGGGCTGGCCTGGGGAGTCTTTGGGAAGGGCAGGGGCTGAGGAGCAGTGGGGAGTTGGTTAGGTCAGGTCCAAACGGGCTCAAATTAGGCAATAAGGCAATATTGGAGGATTTGAAAGATCCCTACCCCCATTACAATGATAGGCAGACAATTGGGAAAATACAGGACATAATGAATGGGAGGATACAGAGCCTCCCCTATCTCACCAGGATGCAGAATGTGTTTGTGGCCACTGGACGGATGTGCTGACCACGTTCCGTTCTAGGTCATGAATGGATGGCCAGGTATTTTATAGAAGAAGTTATTGCAGATTTTAACGTGTGATAACATCGATCACCTTTTGTGACTCTGTCTCCCTAGGTGAGAGTGTGGACACCCTATAAGTAGGGACAGTGTCCTGCTGGACTTCACAGTGCGGCCCCAGCACGCTGCTGTGCTAACTGCTACTGCACGGGTGGGCGGGTGGCTGGATTGATGGTTGGACTTTCCTCCATGAAGTCGTCTTTCCACCACCTGGCGCCCTTGCCATGGGTGGGGTGTTCTCAGTGAGCAGGTCTTTGCAAACCTACCCTTGAAGGCTGAGGAAGCCAGGAAGCCAAAGGAAGCGAAGGCCATCTGTGGAAGAGCCATCTGCACGCCCAAGCTCCCTGCGTGCACGGTAGCACAATGAACTTAGAGGTCGTGTGCCAACTGAAATAAGCCAGGCACAGAAAGACGAGTAATACGGGATCTCATTTGTATGTGGAATCTAAAAGCTGAGCCCAGGAAAGCAGAGGAGGGTGGTGGGTGCACAGGGCTGGGGAGGTGTTGGTCAAAGCATGCAAAATTTCGGTTAGGAGGAGTAAGTTCAAGAGCTCGCTTTTACCTGGTGGGGGCTATAGTTAATAACAGCGTTTTGTGCTCTTAAAAACTGCCAGGAGAGTGGACACTAAGTGCTCTCCCCATGCAGACACGATGACACGGAATGCCTGTGTTAGTTAGCTGGTTCAGCCATGCATACACTGTGGAACACAGTATCACATCATAGGCCACAAATACATACAATTTTTATTGTCAGTTAAAAAATAACAATTTTTTTTTGTGGCAGTTTTTGGCCGGGGTTGGGTTTTAACCTCTGGCATATGGGGCCAGCATCTACTCCTTTGATCCATAGGTGCTGCCCCCAAAATAACAAATTTTTAAAAATAAGCAGAAAAAATTTGGGAAAAAACAGCCCACATATTTATTCTGTTACAGTTCTGGAGGTCAGAGGTCCAAAATGAGTGTTAAGGGAGCTGAAATAAAAATTTTGGCGAGGTGGGTCCCTTCCAGAGGCTGGGGGTGAGGGGTGGACCTGAACCCCGCCCCTCCGAGCTTGGAGGCTTGTGGCCGCATCACTCCTGCTTCCCTTCTGCTGTCACGTCCCTCCTCTGCCTCTTTCTTATACGAACCTCTGTGATTCCACTGAGCCCACCTGGGTAATCCAGACTAATCTCCCATCTCAGGATCCTGAATTTAATCACATCTGTAAAGTCCCCGCCACGTAAGGAAACACACTCACAGGTTCCAACATGGAGATGTGGGCATCTCTGGGGAGAGGTCATCATTCTGACTGTCACTCTACAAAATGAGGAGCAATGTACTAGCAAGACTGATGTGGGCTGTACTAGGGGATGGAGACTCCCCAGTGGAACATGGCAGGAGCTGCACCTGTGGGTCCCAGGAGGCAGAAAGTTAGGCCAGAGAGCTTCATGCTGGTCTCGTCTGACAAAAGACAGCATGGAAGTCTGAGTGCAGAAACAAGACTTTTGTTAGAACCAACTCTAAACACCAATGCCTCATCCTGGCATGGGGGAAGGGGCCCTTCTCTCTGAACATTTTTCAGCTGCAAAGGCAAAGGGCCAAGAGTGGGCCAGAATTCACGGGTGGGTGTCCACGCAGGGTTTGCTGCGGCGTCTGCTGGGTTTGTGCCTTCTGAACACCTCGCCTGGTTCAGGCATAGAATCCGGAGGACCATTGCCTGGCCTGTCTGTGAGTGGGCCCCCGTAGGGCCACCCTGGAATGTTTCTGGACCAGGCTCTGTCTCCAGGAAGGGTTGTTGTGGGCCACAGAGCAGTTGTTTCAGGCTGGATAGGAAATACGCAGTTCTCTGTGGACAAAGAGGAGTCTGTGGTTTGCCCGCCGTTAGGGACACATTTCCGATAGCGAGGATGCATTTGCCATTAGCCATCACCCCTCTCTAAGGGACATCCCCTTCCAACATCTCAGGCCAGGAAATGGAGAGGAGGCCTAACCTCCCTCACTGTGCCTTCTGAGAGGACATGAAACCCATGTCGGGGCAGCGAGCGCGGTGCCAAAGATCGCAGAGGGAGGAAAAGGAAAACAGGTGACTGGCATCACGTGGAGGGGCAGCCGCGGGCGCGCTGCACCTGACACATCTGGGTGTGGCAGCACAGCTGACCTGATAGTTAGGAGGCTGCCCTGTTATTACCATGCCAGAGAGAGTTCATTTCACATCGTGAAAAGAGAGAGAAAAGGAGACATTTTAGAGCTTGGACACCAGCTACCTCTGCGGGATTCCTTGTGAGTCACTCGTACACCAGTTCTTGACAAGCGGATGCTAAATGTAGGCAAGGCAACATTTAGCAGTGATGACAGCAGGTGGTGGAAGTTTCACCCTAATTGAATTTATTTTAAAGGGAGAGCTTTTGACTTATTTTTACAGCTTTCCTACTTACGTTCCAGGAAAGCTACCAAGTGGGCAGTTCCAGGCACGACCGTGCCTTTGGCCTTGCTGAAGCTCTCACTCTGGCGGGTCTGCCATGGAAGGGGTGGTCAGCCGTCCCAGGGTCACACCTCAGAGCCCTGCCACCCTTTCTTCCCCCAGGCCCTCTTGGGATCTGGTGTGGCCACATACTTCAGACCCCTGATCAGAACCTCTGAGAAGGGAGAGTGATCGTGGCAGAGCTGGGGAGGGCTAACCTGGCACCACGCCTACTTTGCCCAGATGGAGTTCTTAGAGGTGAGTGCTTTTACCTGGTGGGGGCTATAGTTAATAACAGCGTTTTGTGCTCGACTCACCTTTCCGTGGCTGGATGATTCTGCTTTGCCATTTCACCATTTAGCAACATTTGCAAACCGGAGATTTTACATAAACCTCCACATCCAGTGCTGCTGGACACCAGCCCATGAGTCTCCACCACAGGGGAGGAACCCCACTGCACCCCTCTGTCTGGCTGACCCCCTCCCACGGCCCCCAAGGCCCACCTCACTCACTGACCGTGTCTTCTAGGCCCTGACTGCAGCTGAATTAAGACAAGATGAAAACCTTTGGTTCTCAATTCCGATGTCCAGAATAAATGGAAGCATTTTCTCTATCGCTCATTTGATGACAAAATCAGCCCTGTGGTTTGCTGGGGACCTAGGTGGCTAGGTGGCTCATTTGGTGGCAATTTCTGACCTGAATGACTATAAAGATACTGTTTAATTAACCTGCTCAGGAGGCATCACTGTGCTCTGTTACAGAAATATTAATAGAGCACCCTCCCTAAACCTGAGTAGGCCCACTGTCGAGGCTGGGAATTGAGTGTTCAGTACATGTTCCATTTTGAAATCCAAAAATTCTGAGCCTCTCTTCACCTAGGTGTGGAGAGGGGCTGTGAGTGTAGCGGTAAGACTCACTTGACCTTTAGACATTACCAGCCCACTGAAGCCTTGTAATAACCCTTAGGTGAGTAGCTTCTCTTATCCCCATTTTGCAGATGAGGACACTGAGACACACAGTTAAGAAAGTTCCTGAAGGATGTGTGACCTGTTCTTCTGGTTCCAGAGGCCATGTTCTCAACCAACATGGTGCGATGGCTTTTGAGTTCTGGGCTTAAACATAACAGACGTCCCCTGGGCGGTGCTGGGGCAGCTGCTCCCTAAACCCACACATTGAACAAGGCTTCCCAGGGGCCCTAGCCATGAGTGTGGGGCTGCTGGGTGTCAGTGGTCTGGTCATCCACTTGAAGAAGCCAAGTCTTCTTGGCTAAGTCTCCGTGAGATGAATCCCAAGAACTCAAGGTTTGTGCAGACCTGGGAGAGAGTCCTCCCACTCAGTCAGTTGTCAGAGGGAGAGCACCTTTCACAGGGGAGAATGGAATCAAGGAGGGTCCTGGACATGGCATTCCCCCCGTCAGGTATGAAGCCCAAATTAGTACTCAAGGCTTCTGACCATGTTCCGTTCTAATTTTAGTTTTTAATCCTGTAATGTCCTTTGTGGGCGTCTCAGACCATTCAGGCTGCTGTAACAAAGCATCATGGATGGGGGCTTATAGTAACAAACATTTATTTTTAATAGTTCTGTCATCTGGAAGTCCAAGGTCAAGTCAGACCTAGTGTTGAGCGAGGGCTCCAGATTCATGGGCAGCACCTGATCCCTGTGTCTGAACAGGGTGGAAACCGGGTCTCCCTAGCTCCTCAGAAGGGCACTGATCTCACTTCTAAGCGCTCTGCCTGGGGTACGTTGCTGCCTCCCAAATGCCCCAATATCAGCACTTCAGGGTTTAGGGTTCAATGCATGAATCCTAGGAGGGCATAGACATGCTGACCCCACAATGGATTGGGGACGCTCCTTCCTTGGAGCGGTTTCCTCCCTGACTTCCTCCTTTCCCTGTTTCCCAGGTGCTGCCCTAGGTGCCGGGACGTGAGACACCTGAAGCCTCGCTCCCTAGCCCCAGGGGGTCCTGGCCCCTCTCATCCCTCTGAGGGCTGGCCTGTCCTCAGCAAACCACAGATAGAGAATATAAGAGAGGGTCCACCCTCTAGAGTAGAAAAACTCAATGTTGTCCCAGGAATGCTGCATGGGTTGGCCATTGGGATGACACGCCATCAGGGCTGTCCTTTCCTGCCCTGTGCAAACAGCCCTGGCTGCTGCTCCAGAGAGATACTTGGTTCAGGGCAGTAGTTGCACCCGGGGAAACAAAGTCCACACCTCCGGGACACTGGCCAGTGCTGGTTACAGACTGCAAAGCACGGACCAGATGGTGTGCTGCTCTCCAAGGGCATCTGTCACAGAGCACCCCTGATGCCCACTGGCTACTGGCCACACCGTGGGGAGGGGACCTTCTTGTGAAGTCCCCTGTGGTGAGGGCACAGATGCTGGGCACTGTGTCAGGATCCCCCACACACACCTCTGCCACAGCCTCCCCTAGCAGAGAGCCACAGGGAGTTTACCTTAGTCTCCATCTCTGCCTCCCCTCCTGGCATCCAGGACCACTTTCCAGATTGCAGGGGGATCTCAGTCCCAGCAGATGCCAGGGGTTTGTGGGGTGAGTCCAGGTGCAGGAGACAGAAGACCCAGGGGCAGCCTGTGGTTAGTAGGACATGGGGGGCCATCTTGGCAGCTGGCGGAGCAGGAGGCAACCTAGCTGGGGGTTGTGGTGTGTGTGGGCTGCTGGTGGGAGGGGTGTTGGTGTTGTGTTAGGAGACGCTGGTGTGTGGGGGTGGCTCTGGAAGCAGGGAGATGCTGCAGCCAGAATTGCTCTCTGCCGGGTCCTTGGTCTCAGAGATCTGAAGAATGAATCCCAGGGCAGAGGAAGTAAAAGGACAAATTTTATTGAAAGATAAAGAGATGGATAAGAGAAAGGGGGAATAGAACTTCCAGCACCAGAGGAGGGACCCCAAGTGGGAAGCTTGTTCAGATCTCCTGTCTAGGGGTTTATGTCTGGAATATGTCACAACTGTTTGGCACGAGGGGCTTGGGCAGAAGCTAATTTTAAAACTGCCACAGGAATATGGTCCACCTGGGGAGTGCTTCTCTGCTCCAGGAGAGCAGCCCAGATGAGACACATGTTGCTTTTCATGACCTTGTTTGTGTTCAGAGAACACAGCTTGCAAAGGGCCTGTTTTGGCCTAGAGATGGGGTCTGTGATGAGACTGATTTCTGAGCCTTCGTCGGCGTTCATGCTAAAAATGGAGGACCCCTGTCCAGCCCTGAGTGGGGGTACCCTATATCGGCATTGCAGACTTGGGCTCAGGACAGGTTCCGGTCCCTAGAAGGGCCTGGGGTGTCCTGTGAGTACCAGGGAACAGGGGTTCTAGCTTTGGAAAAGCAGGGTCCCAGCAGGGTGGGAGGCCTCAGAGCAGGTGGGAACAGGTGTGAGCTCAGGGCTTCCTAAGAGGAAAGTAGTTCTGACCTGAATGCCCCGCTGGGAGGGGCCCTCTCCCCGCCTATCCACCCCCAGGCTCAGGCTTAAGGGCCCCTAAAGAGCCTCATGTCCATCCCGGAACCTGTTACATGACCTCCGTGCAAGAGGACTTGGCAGTCATGGTAGGGTTCAGGGTTCAAGACCTTGAGGTGGGGAGGTCACCTTGGTCACCTGGAGGGCCTCAGAGGGAGGCAGAGGGACCTCTGACTATGGAACAGGAGGAGGCCGTGTGACCATGGAGGCTGAGATTGAAGTGACGTGGCCACAAGCCCAGGAAAACCATAGCCCCTAAACCTGGGAGGGTCAGGAAGGTCCCTTCCGAGAGCCTGGGAGGGAACCGGCCCTGTCCACACCTTGGTTTTCACCCCTTAAGACTCATTTCAGACTTCTGTCCTTGAGAGCCATGACAGGACAAATTTCTATTGTTTTGAGCCACCACACCGGTTGTTTGTCACAGCAGCTGCAGGGCCCTTTTGCTGTCCCAGGGTAGCCAGACAGATTGCAGAAAGTTAGGTTCACCATCCCGTCCCTGGGAACCTCAGGAATAGAAAATATTTGGGTGAATATTCTGTGGAGCCGAGGCTGGGAGAGGCTCTCTCTCCATTCGTAGCTTCCTGAGCCGTGTAGAGTTTTCTACCAATAAATGCTTCTGTTTATTACAAGGTCGTCGGGAGTCACCGGTGAGGGGAGATTTTTGTTTCCTTGTTTGCCCATGTCAAAAGCAAACTCACACCTAGTGAAGGTCCTGTTGGCCTGTCCCCTTCTGACTCAGCGCTGAGGAATTTCCTATCTGGGGTCAGGTCAGGCCCCACCTGCCTCTCCCTCCTCCCACCCTGTCCCCGTCCCTCAGTCACCTTCCTCCTCTTGTGGGAGAAAAAATAACCATCTCTCTGTGCCTGGAGCACTGCCCCCTTCTAGCCTGCTGGTATCTGTATCCTCAGGGGGCCTTTCCAAAGGTGCATTTTCCTAAGCAGAGTGTCTGCCTCCTGTTTGGGTGACACGTTTTCCCCTTGGTGCTAACTAACAACAGCTACTGTTCATTGCACTCCGGCTTTGCACCATTTGTCAATCCAGGATGCATCTTCACAGTGTCAGGTGGTTGGTGTCACCCCAGCTTTAAAGATGAGGAAATCACTGTGGTGGGAAAGCTGGAAACTGACCCACATTGTCAGGCTGCTGTCGGGCCTGTCTGGGGCGTCGGGCGAGAGCTCACGCACAGCCTCCGGGGGGCCCCTGCTGAGGAAGGCTCCCTCTCTGCTCTCGCCCTCAGAGTTGGAGGAGTCGCTTGTCTCCCCCGTCTGTGTTCTCTGCAGGTTTCTGAGCAGAGGTTCACATGTGCGCTTGTGTTCACACTCACACTGTGTTCACAAGGCTTAGAGGCACACACAGACTTAAGGACAAGTGGTAAGTTGCTTTTCTCAACCTAAAATAGTCCCTACTCTGTGAACCTGAAGCAAAAGTGATAAAAATGTGGTGTGTGTGATGTTCGAGCCTTTGATGTCTGTCTGTGTTGGGTGAGCACACACAGGTGTGTGACGTATGTAAGCCTGTGCACGTGTGTACATGTGTCTGTGGGTGCGTATCTCTGGACTTTAGGTGTGTGTCTGTGGCCTGCTTGATCTTGGCCCGCAAATCTTGTGGAGCCTTGAGGAGATGAACGAAATTGACATGGTTCCAGAGAACATTCTGGCTGCAGAGAGCAGTTCTGGGGACTCCAGATGAGAAGGCGGCAGGTGGGGATGTCTCCAAACAGACAAGGACAGCGCCAGCCAGGCAGGGGGCTATTGGTATAACCGGTGTCTTAGAAAAGGGTGGCCCAGTGCCCCTTGCCTCTCCCTCCCTGAGTGCAGGGACATCACCCTTCTGATAACCCACCGGCCTAGAGGGAGAAGGATCCTATCTGGGTAAGCAGATGTTCTGGTTTGTGCCTTGCCCCCTGGGTCGCCTGCAACGAGTGCATGGGAAGCCTGCAGTGGGGGCCTCTCGATTTTCTGAGTCAGAGTTGTACCCATTTTGCTGATAAGGAATCAGAGGCACCAAGAAGTGAAATAACTTGCCCCAGTTCCTTGATGAAGCTGGATCTTAGGCCTAGGTGACTGGGGCCCTGAGCCTGAACCCCGGAGTGCTGGGTGGGTGAGTTGCCCAAACTGCACGAGGTTGGAGTTTCTGGGTCTGCCGAGCTGCAGGGAGTGACCTGCTGCGGGGAATCAGAGTCTGGTGAGGGATCAGACGTGGGAGCTGGTAATTTCTAAGCTGGGATAAGGGCATTGTTCTATTAGGGCTGTGGACACGGCACAGAGGGGCGGCCAGAGAAGTGGGGGCAGAACCACCAGAAAAGGCTTCCTAGGAGCTGTGTTGGGGGTTCACCAGCCAGCCTGGGTGCAGAAGGGCCCTCTGAGACGAGGGTTCGGCAGGTGTGACTGTGCTGATGCCTGGTGGCCCAGCAGTGGGGCGGTGGGACAGTGGTATGGCATGAATTGGGAGGGCCAAGGTCAGCTTACGAGGGGCCTGAGAGCCATCCTGTGAGCATGGAGCAATTCCAGGGGGGTAGAGGGGTCTGACCCACGTTTGAGAGGGTTCTCCAGATGCTCTGGGCGCAGGGATTGTGAGAGCAGGAGCCCGTGAAGGGAGGGAGGGGTACTGGAGAGCTCCTGTCTCCTGGCTGGTGTTACAGATGGAAGAGGGGTACAGATATTCCCTGGGGGGTGGTTCCCAGTCTTGCCCTGGACACCCAAGCTGGGAGCAGAGACTTCTAGAAGGTCCTGCCCTGTCCTGGAGCCCCAGGTAGCTGATGTCCCAGGCAGTCCCCAGCATAAGCTGTGTCAGTGGGGAAGACATAGGTATGGGACTGGTGACCCTACTGGAAACAGGCTCCTGCTGGCAGCCATGGGCATGCTAGAAATAGCTCCACAGGTGTTTTCTTTCCCTGCCTGTCAGCACCCAGCCTGTACTGGTCTGCGCCCAGAGGAACCGGCTCTGCTGGTTCTGTGATGGTGATGGAGCCTCGGGCCCTTGAGATCTGCTTACCTTGTACAGTCAGAGCTGGCTGCCCACAGCGGGGTCCTAGACAGAGGTCTGGGCTTCCCATCCCTTGGCTCCAGGTCATTGGGGTGGTAAGGAGACAGGACAGGGAGGGGAAGGGAAGAGGGCGGTGGGGAGTGTCACTTCAGTTTTTTCTCCTATGTACTTCCTTACATTTAGTTGGCAATTATGTGACATTTACTGCATGGTGTGTGTGTTGTAATCCTCTCAGTTTTCCAATGAGGAAGCTGCGGCAAGAGGGAGGTTGAACAGCAGCAGAGGTGCCCTGCAGAGCTGAGCCATCTGGCCCTAGAGGCCTCTAGCTGCTAAGCCTGTGGCTCTCAAAGTGGGGTCCCCTGGAGGCAGTAGCAGCATTGCCTGGACCTTGTGAGGAATGCAAATCCCTCCTGAGTCTGGGCAGGGCTCAGCAATCTGTGCTCTAAGGAGCCATCCTGGGGGGTTCTGACTCTGGCCCAAGGTGTCTTCAATTAACCACCACCTTTGCTGAAAGCCTACTCACTGTATACGCCATTGTCAAGGAAGGGCTGAAGATATGTGACTCTGCTGAAAACCAGCGGCAGACACATCGCCTGCCTTCTTGGAGCCAGAGACCAAGAGCAAAAACATGGTTTTCTCTGGGCAGTAGTGGAACATCTTTGCCAAATACTAGAGGCCTCGAAGGGGTGCTGCAGCCCAGAACTGTGGACAGACTGCTAAATCCAGGGCCAGGAGAGCTCCAAGCAGTTTGCTGAGCAACCTCGGCCAGCACTGGTGAGGCCAGATCCGGTGACAGACATCGGTGTTCCCAGCTGGGCTCTCACAGTTAACCAAGCAGGCCTGTGAACTCTCCTATTCATGGTTTATTCCAGTTCCTTTTTCAAATTTCAAGGAATAGGAGATTAGCAATGGTAGCTTTGTACGCCTTTTGACTTTGCATCAGTAGTTTGGCAACTGGCTGATTTGAGGAACAGATAGAGCTATCCTGTGGCCCAAAGTCCTGATGCACAAGCTCAAGGATGCAAGGTGGCTGCAGAGTCCAGGGCTGCGTCCCCTGATGGAAAAGGCAGTGCCCCTCCAAGGTAACGTTCGAAACTTCTGGGCTGTTTCCCCTTCTCCTCCTCACACAATGAGGTGTGGTGGTTACAGTAGACCCAAAGGAAAGTACAGACCATCGGCTACAAATAATCCCCTCAAACAACATCTTTTGTGAAAGGCATCAGGCAAAGATAAATTAAAAACAAACAAGCAAACAGCAATAGACACATTCCAGCCATCCTGGGCCCCAGTGCCTCTCCCCTTAGTTCTGGCTATTTAGGCAAACGTGAAGGGGGATATAACCAACCCTGCCTAGGTCACCCGAGGTCACCTGCGGGTACAGAGCACTCCTCCGACCCAGTATGCATCCCCATGGGCAACCCTGCTACGGCAGAAGGAGTGTGATGCCCCCCCCACCCCTGCCTGGCCCCCTCAAGCCTGTTTCCCTCTGCAAGGGCACTGCTATGTGGGAAGAGTGTAGTTGGCCTTTAGCCCCCGACAGTCGGGCAGGCCAGGCCCTTCAGCCTCTGCCACTCACTGGCTAGGCCCGTTACATAACTCCTCTGGGTGTGGGAGGCTCAGAAGGCATGACATCACTTGGAGGGCATTCTACTGGCCATCACAAGTCATAGGCTCACCCAAATTCCAGGGTGTGGAACAAACTCCACCTCTTGGTGAGAGTCCTGTAAAGCCACATTGCAGAGGGGTGTGGGCTCAGGGAGGGGAAGAGCTGTGACCATTTTTGCAATCAATCTACTGCACAGGGATTGCTACATTGAATCCTCACCGCAACCCCAATGGTCAGATGGGGAAACTGAGACACAGAGAGATTAAGATCCTTGTTCCCACCAGGGGTTGTCAGGTAATAAACCCTGGCAGGTTTGTCTGCCTCCAGAGCCCCTTGTTGCTATACCCTGGCCTGGGCTATGTGCTGTGAACCCTGGGGAACGTGGCCGTGGTTATTGCGGTCCACGGGAGGCAGCTGGGGAATGGTGGGTGGTGTGTTCTGACCACATGTGGCTGCCCTGGGAAGTGGCTGTGCAGTCCTTCCTCTTCCTGCACTGTAGAAGCCTCAGGCCCTTGATCAAGGCCTTTTCACCCCATGCTAAGCATTCAGGTTTCAGAAAGAATGTTCCCTTTGGTGGCCTTTGTCAGAACTCCATCAGTGTGTGCATTAGGTTCATAAATAATTCCTACTGGCCAGTGGCCAGGGAGGAAGCAAACACCCAGCTCTCACAGTCTCGGCAGGTTACAGCAGGCCTGAGGTGAGCAATGCTGCAGAGGACAGGCAAGGAGGCGGGAACGTGGGGAAACACACCAGCTCTCCCCCATTCTGGGTGGGCTTGGGGTCACAATTGTCCTGCAGAAGACACATGCCTGGCCCCTGGGTGCTCATAGTGACACATTTTTCTCCCCAGAGGATGGAAAGTTAGATACCATCTCAGGCTCCCTTGCAGGAAGTGGCTAGTTGCCTCTTTGCTGCAGCCACCTTGTGACTTTGAGAAAAGGTCCAAGAACTGCATGGATGCTGGCTCCGACTATGCAACCCTTGGAAGCTCCCAGTAGGGACATAGCTCCCATTTCTTTGTGCTGGGAGAAAGACAATCTCCATTTGCTTAAGCTACTGTTAGTGGGCTGTTCTGTTACTTGCAGCCGGGTGCATCCTGACAGGGACAGTAATTGGCAGGGATCTGACCTGTTTCTTCGGATTGCTTTTATTTCTGCACATTCCAACAGGGTCCAGCATTTGGCTGGGGCTCAACTACCCTCTGCTGCCCTGGATACTGGCTTAGAAAGGTCCTGTCCAGTTTACCACTAAGGCTGCTAGAATTTGCCATCTGGAAGTAGGGTGGGCTGCCTCCCACTGACCACTCTCCAGCTTTGGGGAAAGTAGGAAAAGAAAAGAGGGATAAACTACAGACGTGCCGAGTCTCAGGCGAGAACCACATTCACACCACACATTTGGTGTTCCTCATAAAAGTTCTCGTCTATAATCTCTAGACTGTACTGTCTTCCAAGCTTTTGGTACAAGGTATTGGCTATGAGAGTTCTTCTCATCCTTAAGCCTAATTTTACGATCAATTTTCTCTGTTAGCAGGTAGGGATCTGCCTAACGGGACTGCGGATTCTTCCAGTAGGATATGTCTGGGAGCTCAGTGTGGTGGGAGGGATGGAGTCTGGTGGGACACAGGGAAGCTACTGCACAGGTGGGATGTGACTCCAGGGTCATCACCTGGCCTAGATCACCTGTTTGCTCATCTATGAAACAGATGAACAGTGGTACTTACCTGATAGGGCAGCTGGGGGATCACGCGAGCAGGCCTGTGTGCCAGGCATGTTGGCTGCTCCTAAAAACTACAAGAGTTCCCTTTTCACGTGCTCTAGCCCCATCTCTGTCTCCTCTTGGGAAATTTACTGCCCTTCACCTTGCATTGTGTGTAAGTTTTCCTCTTTTCTGATGGCCCACAGCCCTCCCAACACAGCCCCCACTGCAGTGCCTAGAACAGAGGGGTTTTCAGCACTGGCCGGGCCCTCCGTGCAGACAGCCTGCTCTCCTCCAGCTTTCCTCCCAGTCCTTCCTTCCTTTCTCTCATTTATTCACTTATATACTCAACATCCATATTTATCAAATTCCCTACATATGCCAAGAAATCTGACTACCCTTAATCCAAAACTGTCCTATCCGGACTCCTGTCCCCAGCTGCATCAGGATGGGGAATTTTAGTCTTTTGCCATGCAACTGGACGCTCTGGCAGCAAAGAAGAGCGAGCCTCCAAAAGGGTAACGTGACCTATAATCCAGCCACTTCCGACCCGAGGGCCCCTCTGCCACACGCGCGAGATCTTGCCCCATCCTGACCTACGGCTCCTCCTTCACAGTCTTGAGGAATCCAAGAGTCTGTTCTGTTTATATCTAGAATCCTCCTTTGAAGAATGTGTAAACTTGAGCTTGTGCCATTGAATGACCGATATGTGGAAGCCCCTCTGGAAGGCTGACAGACACAGGCAAACATCCCAGCAGAACAAACACAACTGCTCCGAGCTGTTGGCTCTGTGGTTGGCCGTTGTTCCCACTGGCCGTGCCAATGACCTCATCCCCAAAGGGGAGGCTAGGGCCTGGCAGGGCTGCCCCCTCCGGGTGCCCCACCTGCCTGTGCCTGTCCTCATGTGGTTGCTTCAGACATTGATAGGCTTGATGCCTGGGTTCACCACCCTGAGTGGTATCTTCATAGCTGTTCCCAAGCAAGACTGTGGCTTTGCAGCTGCCCTTCGGGAGTCAGTGACCTCTTCTTCTGCCTGTGCTCATCCTGGGGCCTGGGGCTGGCTTCTCCCGGCCACCTTGCCGCCTTTCCAGTGGCGTCTGCCCGTTCGTGGGCACGTGTAATGCACAGAGTTGGCACGGCGAGCTAATTATAGTAAATTATAAAATCGCTTCTGGATGGGCTGCCAACAGTTGGTTAGTGAGTGGGTGAATGAATGTTCCCAGCAGAAGGTTCCTTGATCCAGAAGGAATGACCTTTTGGTTAGCCTCAATCACTTGGTCAGATCTTGAATGGAGAATACTTACCATTTACTGAGCTATTAATATATATTAGATTTTTTAAAAAAATTAATTACTGAACCTGTTAAAACACTATTTAAGCTGGGAACTGTCCCTGTTTTATAGAAGGTAAAGTATAGAAGGCTGCTTGTCACCAGCAAATGAGAATCCTTGTTTTCCAGGGAGAACAATGTCCCCTGCACCCTGGGTTCTGCACTCTGGGCCTGGGGCCATGTGCTCTTGGCTGATGGTGCAGGCACGGGATGGACAGGCACGGGATGGACAGGCCCGGCCAGTCCCGAGAATGTGTGCAGATTGTCCACCCAGAACCACTGCATTACTCCTAGAATGAAGGGCTTGAAATCATTAATCACTATTTTATTTTTCCATGTGGCTAAATTAAGTCCAAATCTCCCTATGCAGACATCTAAGACCCTTCAAAATCAGAGTCGCTAGAAGTATTTCCAGACTCCTCCCTCCTACGAACCGTTTTCTAGGGCCAAGATGCTCCGACCATGAACTGGGTCTCCTGCCTTTAAGCCTTCCCACACACCCGAGCACAACCAGCCCAGTTTGCAGGCTCCTCCTCCAGGAAGCCTCCCGGGGGTGCTGGCCAGCAGTCACCCAGGCTCTGTCCCTGCGGCTCTGGACCTGCAATGAGTTTCCTTGGGGAAGCCTCCTGGGAGGCTACATCTGTTGTAAGGAACCTTAAGTCTTTACATGTAGAGTCTCTTTCCTCCCTTAAAAAGAAAGCCATCAACTCGAAGACACTGCTGAACTGTCCCATGAAATGCCCTCCGTGTGGAAATGTCTGTTCTCTCCTCCTTACATCAGTTGACTTAGTCCTCTGGCTTCATGGTTCCTGTGAATAGAATTTACCTGTAGACATTTAACTAAATTCAGGTTCAAGTTTTTGGCAATATCTCACGGGTGGCACTGATTGTTTCAAGCTGCATCACCCGACGGACACAGAATGTCTCAGCGTCTCAGTTTTCCTAGTGCTGTGTTTGGTCAGTGGGTTGTGTGGTGTGTGTGCGATGATTGGTGCGTGTGTGGTGTGTGGTGTGTGGTGTGTGTGATGTGTGTGAGTTGTGTGGTGTGTGTTGTGTGTGTGATGTGTGTGGTGTGTGGAGTGTGTGTGAGATATATGTATGTGGTGTGTGTGATGTGTGTTGTGTGTTAGATGTGTGTGGTGTGTGTCACATGTGTGTGTGGTGTGTGTGTGATGTGTGTGAGTGTGTGGTATGTGTGGTGTGTGCTGTGTGTGATGTGTGTGAGATGTATAGTGTGTGGGGTGTGTATATGTGGTGTGTAGTGTGTGTAATGTATGTGGTGTGTGTGTGATGTGTGATATGTATATATGCGTGAGGTGAGTTTGGGGGTGTGTGTGAGAGAGAGAAGTGTGGGGGTTGGAGCCAGCTCTGTCCTGCCTCAGTTTCTCTGTGTGGCAGGCTGTCCCCATGAGCCTGGGGGTAAGTCGCCCTCCCGGGAGCTCTGGCTCTGTGCCAGGCTTGCTGCGCTCAGGGCTTTACCTGTCGTTCCCTCCTGTAATCTTTGGCACTAACGTTCCTGTCTTTCGTATCATCTGCATGAGTCTATCTGCTCAGAGCCCCTGTCTCTCCACAACAGGCGGGGCCCAGTGCTCTGTCTGCCGGGAGGGGACCCAGGGCCCTCAGCAAGTCGGTCCCCTTCAGCCCGTGGTGGCCCATGCACAGCCTCTAGTGTCAGGGCTGCAGGAGGCCCAAGCCGCACTCTCTGTTGCATAGCGAGGCTTTTCTGCAAGGGGCTCGTGGACATTTCATGGCCATCTTCTTCTGTCTTTGTGCAGCCCAGTCAGGTTGTGCGTTGCCTTACAGGACATATAATTAGGCTCCGGCAGGCCCTGGATCAGAGAGAGAGGACCAGGAGAACAGGCTGGGGACCAGGCGTAACGCTGCCTGCGTGATGTCACGCCTGGGCAGGGTGGGCCGGCCTCAGAAGTGGGTTCCATTCCCCACTGTGGAGATGTTTTCTTGAACCCTCTGTGGCTGCCACCGGCCCCCTGTGCCACACTGCTGCCCCCTCCTTCAGAAGGCTCCATAAACATTAAGACGTGCTACGGACCAGGGCACAGGAAGCAGACCCCCAAATCAGAGCTCTGTTCTCTGCCTTTAACC
The DNA here is from genome assembly GCA_963574655.1 of Perodicticus potto. NCBI lineage: Eukaryota > Metazoa > Chordata > Mammalia > Primates > Lorisidae > Perodicticus > Perodicticus potto. The sequence continues at coordinate 31,883 of CAUYRH010018192.1, forward strand.
TCTTCATGCCCTGGGCAAGTCTTTTAACTTGCCTGTGCCTCAGTTTCCTCAATGCTAATAGCCAATTAATCCTTCTCTGCTTCCTCTGCAAACCTCAGAGGACTTGGCATAAGCACTAAGTGTTTCTGGGAGATGGGCGCTCTGTAAATCCAAGGTGTCATTATAATAAAATGCTCCCCTCCATGGCAGGGACCTTTTTATGAGACCATCTGAGACGGTGAAGTGGGCCCTCCCAAGAGAAAGGGGGTTGGGACGGTCGCTGCCCCTGGTGCCTGGCCTGGCACAGCTTTGAGGCTGGAACTGAGGCTCTACTTTGGCCTTGCCGTTTCCTTGCTGAGCACACCGGGTCTCTGCCTCATGGTGGGGTGGAGGGCGCTCCAAGATGCCATGAATACATCTGGGAAATGCCCTGTGTTCACACCTGGCCAGCAGCACAAGTGCTCCTCACCTGCAGGGTGGCTGGCTCTGAAAGTGTCCAGCTTATCCCCACTAGGGCCTAGTCACCAGCACAACCGAGGACCGACCGTGTCCCACGCCCCGTCCCTGTCCCTCTCTACCTCCCATTGTTGCTGTCACCTGGGTAGCTGAGTGGCCAGCATTGCCTCTTCTTGGGGCCTGGGAATCGCCTGCCTCCTGGGCTGGCCACCAGTGCTCAGGAGTCAGCCAGACTCTCGCACACCAGCTATGCCGCGGGGGGTGCCCAGAATTCACAGGCTCAGAATGGAGGCTGTGCGCCCTTCACCTCTGGGTCCAGCATCTGGCGCAGGTCTGGCACTTTGTATGTGCTGGACAGACATTCCCAGGAAGGACGAAGGTGTGCGGGGTGCACTGCAGAGTCTCTGAGGCAGGCGTCCTGCCTGGGTCCTCTCCAGACACGAGGTGCCCGCCCCGCAGACCTTGAAAAAACGATACTGATGCTGGACTGGAGGCCTGTCCCCGCCGAGGGAGCAGGATGTGTGGAGCGGTATGGAAGCTGCTATGGACGGAATAGAGCCCCCCACTCCTTCGATAAACGTGTTGCAGCCCTGACCCAGCACCTACAATGGCCACTGTATTTGGGGCCTTTAGGGGGGATTTAGTTACAAGGAGGCTGTAAGGGCGGATCTAAGTCCATCAGACCAGTGTTCCTCTAAGAAGAGGAGCTGAGGACAGACAGGCACAGAGGGACCACCCTGGGAGAACACAGGCCGCAGAAGTCTGCCAGCCAAGGGGAGCGGCCTCCAGAGTGTAGGAGGATGGGTTTCTGTGCTAACCCCCATCTATGAACTTGGGCATGGTGGCCCCCGTGCAGGGATGAGCTGTGTTCCGGCGGGGCCTGGGCCTCATCAGAAGGGCCCCCGGCTGCTCCTCAGGTCCCACGCAGACGGCACAGTGAGGGAGAGAGGGCCCTGTGGGGGCTGGGAGACCCCACTGCGCTCTCCCGGGTGCTGGTTTCCTGTGGCTTGAGAAGCACTTGGACCCACAGGTGCCACTGGTCACCAGAGTCTCAGGAGTCCCTGAGCCTGCCGCTCCAGTGTTTTTATTAAAGATGGACAGAGCCCCTCCCCCCCTTCCTCCAGGGCAGCCCTGCTGCCCCCCGCCCTCTGATGCGTGGCCCCAGCAGCAGGAGTCACACTCTTGGGGCTGGAAGCCGCAGTGGCCGCAGGGTGGTGAAGTGACAGGGGAGGCCTGGGGAGTTCCCAGGAGCCCCGCACAGTGTCGGGGGTCCTGTTCCGACTGCGGGGCAGGCAGCCCTCCTCGGCCGACCTGGCAGACTCACATGGGTGCTTGGCAGCATTAAGGCATTCATCCCCACACGTTCCTTATGAAGGAAGCGCCATCATCCCCAGTCTGCCAGCAAGATGAGACAGGTCCGAAGGCCTGTGCTCAGACAAGCCGGGTGGGGTGAGGATGGGATTCTGGAGTCTGGGGACCTGCAGGTGTGGGGGAGGGGCAATTGCTGTTGGGGCTCAGGGCCCACCCCTGCATGGAAGGGCACCCCCTGGAGATCCTGCTGTCCCCCTGTGCTTGTGATGGTGTTGTGGGCAACATCAGGAGGGTGGTGGTGTGGGACATAGTGACAGTGCAGAGGCTCCAGGTGTGGGGGCACCCAGCAGCACAGTGTGAGGGCAGAGCCCCTAGCTTGGCTGGGCACTTTCCTTTGAATGGGAGCCCAGATGACAAGTGCCAGAGCCCTGAGAAGTTGAGGACACGGGGCACCTCCAGGGAGAGGCAGTTTTCCAACGGTGAGAATGTTTCCAACTTAGAGCGGCTCTGGGCGTCCTCAGCACATGTGGCCCCAAGCACTGCTCTGAGCAGAGCCCTGCCCTGCTGAGCGAGGGGGGGTGGCTGAGGGTATTTATCTGGCAGAAACATCTGTTGGCTGATACCCTCTCCGGTCTCCCTGGGATCACTCACCCAGGGGTCACCCCAATGGGCTCACTCTTGGGTCCTCACTGGGACAGTGGGGAAGGTGCTAAAGGGTTACAGGAACCCCTCAGACGTCCCAGCCCTCCTGAGTTTCTGTTAGGACTGCCCCCGCCCTGTCCCCTGATGTTCCGGCTTAGGGTCTGGGAACTCTCAGAACCTCCCGTGACCAACCTTGGCAGAGTCTCTACAGATGATCTTCCCTTGAGAAAAAGAAAAAATCAGGAGGAGAAAATGATGACATCTTTCTACTAACCTCTAATGAGTTTTGAATTTTCTTCTATTTCTTAATGTAAACAACCACCCACAATGGTGTTAGCAGTCACAGAAATGGAAGCCGCAGAGATTTTCACACCAAGTCTCAGGCATTGACAGGGCCGAGGAGTGATGTTCTTGCCCAACACGGCAGTAACATCACTGTAGTTGTTGGACGCCATGCCCGGTCTTGTCATGAAATGTGCTCATAAGAAGCTCGGAAGTTATTATACCTAGCTTTGCATTTTAAATTCTGACATGTGTTCTAGCATCATTGATTTCCTTTATAATCCTACATGTTATTTTAAACATTAATCTGAGCAGCTTCCACGGTATGGAAAAGGCCAGGAGCTCCACTTTGCCATCTCTGTCCCCCACCAGGGGCTGCTTCCTGACAGGGATGCCCTCCTGCCCCCAGCCTGGCTCCCCGACCCATGCCGCTGCCTAGGCCCTGCTCTGGCTACACGTGTTCACCAAGCATCCCCCTTTGTAGGAAAACAACAGACGTATCCTGTAAATGAAGCTCTGTGAGCTGTCCCCCAATCTGATCAAAGTTGTGTCTGTCCCCATGCAAAACAAGTTTTACACAGAAGGTTTCCAGGGAATGCTGTCTGTCAATCGACAGCCAAAACATGGACAGGGTGGCTGTGCCTGGGGGTCTTGGAGGCCTGGTCCTGCCCTCCACTCACAAGAACCCCCTCTGAGCACCTTCCCCTTCCAAAACAGGAGGCTGTGCCCTCCTTTCCTGGGCTCAAAGGTGAGGAAGGGGGGAGTCATCCTGGAGCTCCCGGGGGGTGAGGAGATTGACTTTTTGATTAAAGGGACTGGCGTGTTGCCTCTGAAATCTGCAGGGGCCAAGCTGGGTATAATCACTTGAAGGGGAACCTGAGGGTGCCCCCAGGGAGCTGCAACTCTAACACTGTCATGCTTGGGAAGTTTTTGTTTATCCAGCAAGGGTGGCTGCCTCCCCAGCAGCTTGAGCACTGCCCCCCTCAGCACTGACTCTGGAACCTCAGGGAAACCCCTGAAATACTACAGAAGCAGCAGTGGGTGCTAAAGGAGAGGCCTGACCAGAGGCTGGAATGTTCCTTCCTCTGTAACTCCCCTCCAGCAAAAGGGTTTTGTGGACCTCCCCTGGGGTGAAAATGTAAAGACACCTCCTCAGGGGAAGGTGCTGGGTCCGGGTCTCAAGGACCCAGGAGTATGTGCAGTGTGGTGAACACCAGGCCAGAGATCCCCGAAGCCAGAAGATGAGGACGTGTGTCAACCCGGCAAGGGGCTGCTCCCGGCCGAAGCTGCTCCTTCTCCCTACTGGACCCTAAGCCCCTTGGCTTGCTCTTGCCAGGGGTCAGTAGAACGGCTCTGTGGAGGCAGCTGGTCAGCAGCTCTGCCAGGTGTGTGGAGCTTGGTCTCAAGGACTCTGCGGCTGGGGAGGGAAATCAGTCATGGACAACAATAAGAAAGAAGCATGGGGCTGCTTTTGGTCAATCCTGATGTTCAGAGCAGGCAGCGGCCACCCCAGGCACTGAATGTAATAGAGAACTTGCCTGGGACAAAACATCTAACCCCTGGGTCCCCCATCTGAGATGGAACTGGACAGCTGGCCTAGACCTGTGCTCTGAGAGTCCCTGAAGTCTCGGGTAGGGCCAAGGGAGGCCAGGGGAGCAGCCGGGGCGCCTCCAGACTATCCGGCATCTTCATGGAGTCTTCTAAAGAAAGAGGGAGCTGTCATGCTGAGAGCAGCACATGGGACAAGACTGGCTGCCCTGATGTTCTTTCTGTCCCCAGATGGCCTCTGAGACTTTACGTCTAGATGGCAGTTGCACGAGGACAGGGGCTGCTGTCAGCAGGGCTGAGCTGTGCCACCTGCGGAAGCCTCTGCCCAAGTGGTCCCCTTCCTTTCGAATGGAGCCTTCAGAGCCTCCCGGCCTGGGGAGGTTCCCTTCCTGCCCTTCCTTGGTTCCAGTAACCCAGGGAGCTCCCAGGCCACATGTTAACAGCTGGGGTGGCCCCTGCAGATTTCGGCACACAGCCATACAGGCTGGGGTGTCCCGGCAGCAGGCACCCTGGTCCCTGAGTAGGTCCAGCTCCCTCAGGTGGAGGAGCCTGCTATCCTCACGGCAGAACCTCTGACGGTCAAGGAAGGGGACTGCAGGACAACTGCCCAGACACCCTGGGAGCAGTTACCAGGTCAGCTCATTCCCCGGAACAGAAGGCCCAATTACCCGCAAGTCCCAGGGGGCCCAAGCTCTAGAGGGAATAGCCCAACCTTCACAGAAGGCTGGGAAAGAGAGGACCGGGTCCTCTATGTCAGGGGGTAGGAGCTGCCTGCAGCCCCATGCGAGGCCAAGGCACGGAGCCCTCTGCTGCTGGGGGTGGAGCCCTACAGACGCAGACACTGCTTTACTCTGGGTGCTCCACGGCCTCCCACGTGGGACCCCCGTGCACAACTGTGCTCCCAAGCCAACCTGACGTGATGAAGCAACCTCGGAGACAGCAGAACAGAGCAGTGACAGGAAGCCCCCAGCAGGGCATGTCCGGGATGGCCCCCCACCTGCTGGGTGGTGTCTGGGAGTCAGAGGTGGGTGTGCTCTCAGCAGTCTCCTGTGGCTCCTGGGGGGCTGGCCCAGCTCCCTAGTGAGGAGGATCTGACAAGGCTGCGAGAGCCCCTTCCCAGTCCTCACCCCCGGGAGCTCCAGGATGACTCCCCCCTTCCTCACCTTTGAGCCCAGGAAAGGAGGGGCACAGCCTCCCGTTTTGGGAGGGGAAGGTGCTCAGAGGGGGTCCCTGTGAGTGGAGGGCAGGACCAGGCCTCCAAGACCCCCAGGCACAGCCACCCTGTCCAGGTTTTGGCTGTCGATTGGCAGACAGCATTCCCTGGAAACCTGTGTAAAACTTGTTTTGCATGGGGACAGACACAACTTTGATCAGATTGGGGGACAGCTGACAGAGCTTCGTTTACAGGATACATCTGTTGTTTTCCTGCAAAGGGGGATGTCAGGCACAATGAAGTGAGCAGGAGGACTTGGGACGCCCCCCCCAATTAGTCATAAGAGCACCAATCTCGGACATCTGCCTGTGCGCCGTAGAGGGACACGACCCTCTTTGGACATCGCCTTCGAGCTTGTTAGCTTTGTCCAGCCCTTTCCTGTAAGCAGATCCTAAGTGGCCTTGCAGCTCCTGCAGGGGATGTGAACATGTCTTAGCAACACTGTTCCCAAAGAAGGAGTCAGTGTGCCCGCGGGTGTCCTGGCATCAGGCCCAGGCCAGGTCTCCTTCCCTCCACACAGCCTCCCCACAGGACCCTTTCGTGCCTGGCCCTGCCTGGGTGAGCAATAGGACTCCCCTCAGGGCTCACTTCTTCTCCAGCTAAGTCTCTGGCGGGGCAGCCCCTTTGCCCCATCCCACAGGGACACCCACACATCCCATCTCCATGCCTAGGAGAAATGAGGGCTGCCATCAGTGTTTTTCTCCTCCCAGGAGAGAGACCAGGAGTCAACCTACCTTAAATCCCCCTTTCAGGGGAGTTTCAGGACGCCGAGGAAGGCGCACACCTGAGGAACATGAAGAGATCACTCACACCTGCACAAACAAACCTCGTAATCTTTCTTATCTCACGTAATCTTTCTTATCTTTCTTTGTTATTTCCAAAGAAACCTGTTTGTCCTTCTGTAGATATCTTTTTTCATTATCCCTTTCCCTGATAAAATTATGTGCCCTGACCATACGTGCTGGACTCCAGCCCCGGCGTGGTGATGCTGAGGGGCCTGTGGACAGGCTCTCAGAGCACACTGCACTGCTTACAGTCACATCCCCCGTCCTTGTGTGTCAACAGCCGGACACCTGTGCAGGAGGAAACGCATGACAGAGGTTAAGTTGTGGTGAAACAATGTGTTGATGGACTGGATGAACACAGGCTGAAAGGCGAGGTGACGCGGTCACTGTCTCCGCTCTTTCCCGGGACTGGGAGGCCCCCCTGTGGCTCCCTCTCACCCTTTGCATCTCGGATCCAATGTCACCTCTTCCGAGAAGACGTCCTGACTTCTGACCCCTCGCGAATGGGACTAATGTTCTTATAAAAGAGATTGAAGGGACCCGCCTTGTCCCCTCCACCAGGTGAGGATGCCCTGGGAAAGTGACCTCTCTGAAGCGGAGAACAGGCCCTCAGCAGATGCTGACCCTGTTGGTGCCTGGACCTTAGACTCCCCAGCTTCTAGCACCATGAGCCGCCAGATGCTGTTCAAGAATTACCCATTGAAAGTGTTTTGTTCTGGAGGACCAAATGGACCGAGGCAATACATATGCTCCACACTTCCTTGGGTGACTCATCCCTGGGTTGTCCACATTTACATGTTGGGCATGTAAATAAATTCTGTCTTTTGTAAATCTGTCATTTATCAGCTCCCATTTGCTAAACTTAGGAGGGTAGAGGAAAATGTTTTTCCTCCCCATCAACAGAAAATTAGGCTAGATAAGGGAGACTTTGCTGCTATGGAGGCTCTCACTATGCTGTGGGTCTGACCCCTTAGAAGGACCCTGGGAGACAGTTCAATGCACCATTGGGGTGACCCCTCAGGCCTGGGAAGGCCACCGTCTATATCAAGGGCAGGAGAGTTGTCAACTGCTACAGCAGACAGGGACCAAGGGAAAGGGCATGCTGGAATGAGGCTACTGGAGAGGGTTGCAAAGCCCTCCGCTGACTGTGACATTCTGGAGGGCCCAAGGGCCATCACTGGAAGAAACACCGACACCCTCAAGAATCCAAGTGGCAGCTATCCTCTCAAGGATGCTGGGAGAAGTGGTCGTAGGGCCAGCTCCCAAGTAGTGGGTGCACCAGGCTCCAATCAGGAGCAGTTTGGGTCTAATTCCTGTACTGCAACAGGGGAGGTAGAAAAGGCAGGCAGAGAAGCCTGACCCGCAGGGGCCCAGGGAGATGGCCAGAAGAGCATGGTGGTCACAGGGAGGAGAATGGGTAGGTGAGATGAGCAGTGGGAGGAGCCTGCTGGCTGTTCCTCGCTCAGATACTAATGTTTATGTCACTGTGATGGCCTTGTGTAGATGCGATGAAAGTCTATAATCAGTTTACTTCAAGGGAGATTGTCCTGGGTGAAGTGGGCGGGCCTCATTCCATCCTCTCCGCCATCTCTGAAGCAGAATCCTGCAGTGGGTGCCGGCCATGTCCCAGAGTTCCAGCCTGCCCTTCCTGGCTTGCCTTGACAGCCTCCACCACTGCACATGCCAATTCCTTGCAATAAATCTCTCAACTTGTATCTGCTACAGATTCCGTTTCTCTGGTGGAAACATGACAGATACAGCAGTTAATGTTATTAATGCCATGGCCTGATATTTAAAGTCAGAAGACAGCAAGAATGAGCGATGTTGGCCAGCCCAGTAGAAAGTCACAGTCCTTTGTCCCATTTCCAGACCTCAGCGAGAACCTGTGGCCTGGAGGAGGGACAAGTTCCCACAGGGGAACCCTGCAAACCACAGTGGTGATAAACAGCCCTTTCCTGGAGGTCCCCACAGGGACAAGGAGATCTTGGATTTGGGGTCTGAGTACATCCTGCTAACCAAGACCCAGCGTGCCACCGGGGCCCTATTTGGGTTGGGCTAGCTGGGTCCAGTAACACACAGAATGCTCTAGTCCCAGGCTCGTCTCACACAGTGGGTCCCCTGGGTCCTCAGACCCACCCGGTGGTCTGGAATGTAAAATTAAAATGGATACACTGAACCATGAGCAGAGCCGTCACGCGATTCCTTGAGCTGTGGCGTGAGAGCCATGGCCGCAGGGAAGGCCTCGTGGAACCCTTCCAAACTGTCCCCTCCTGCTTTTAAGAGGCTCAGTGACATCACAACTCGGGGAACAGCAGGGATCAGAGGCATCACCCCAAAGGCGAGGCTGAGCTCCACAGAGACACCACCTGCAGCCCAGTGACTGCAGCTGGAGGAGGCCACAGTCACGTCGACCACCCGCTGGCTTTGGCAGAGCCCAGACTGGTGACTCAGGGAAGGTGGTGGCAGCCATCGCCTCTGTATCCTTTGAAGCTGAAAGGGTGGAAACCTTTGGCTTCAATGCCTATCAGGAAGGACAAGCAGAAGTGGATCATTCTCACATCGGACGGACAACACACACACACACACACGCGCGTGCACACATACACATACACACGCAGACACTAGGTGGCACACACACCTCCACAGACGCACACGGATTCACACAGGCACGCACGCACACATGCTCACACACCCTCACACACGCTCACAGAGCTCAGGAGAAGCAGAACGGGGACACAGTCATGTGATGGGGCAGCAGAGCAGCAGACTGTTACTCAGCCACAACAAGACACAAAGTGCTGACTCAGGCCACCGAGAACGGGCCTTGAGGGTGTGGTGCTGCCCGAAGGAGCTAGACACAAAGGCCACCTCCTGAGTCTATTTATATGGAATGTCCAAAATAGGTGGTTTATGGGCACAGAAAGTAGATTAGTGGCTTCGTGGATCAGGGGAAGGAATGGTGGCCGTGGGAGAGGTGATGCCTGGAGGGTGTGGGGCAGGTTTTTGAGGTGATGAAAGTGTTCGAACATTGGCTGTGGCAATGGCTGCACAGTTCTTTCCATGTACTGAAAACATTAGATCGTACACTCCAAATGGGTGGATTGCCTGGCATGTGAAATGAAGCTGAATAAAACTATTTGAAAAATTCTTTTAAATAAAATGCAAGCCCCCACCCAAATGCACTGATAGGTGCGGCCGCCTCCCATCACACACAGATGGTCTGGGTTCTTGACTTGCTCCCCCCACCTCTAAGCCCTGGGGCGGGGGGCTGACTCCCTCGGCTGGGAATCACCCCAGCAAGTCTCAGGGGCCCCAGTTGGATCTTCTGGTGGGAACCTTTGCTCTCTAGCTTAAGTCTGGCTCTGTCTCCTTCTACCCCGGCTGATCTTGGGCGAGTTACTCCCCCTCCCCGGTCTGTCTTCTCTTCCGTTGTCCAGGAATTGTGGGCAGTGCTCTGGTCGAAAGATCATCGGATTTGATGCTAAGGTTTTCACCATTTGTAAATTTGTGTTTGGATCTGTTAGCGAATAATGAGAAAATGTTATACAAATTCCATTTCACTTTGCTTCTATAATTACTGTTTTAGAAATTAAGAATGTACGTATCTGCTCCTATTTCTCAACTCGAACTTTTGAGAGCGATTTTCAACGACAGCATTGAGAAAATGAGTCGTTCCCTGCAGCATGAACAGCCAGGAGGACATCATTCCTGGTAGAGGAAGGGACAGCACCGCGGGAAGAGCTTGCCGGACCCTTGCCCAGGTCCCCAAGCTGGCCAGGCCTCTCAGACACTGCCTCGCTTCCACGGACTCGCTCCCCCTACCCCATTCCTTGGCTGCAAACCAGACAGAACTCAGAGAGGGAGAGAAGATAAATGTGATATTGTTGTGAAATATTTGGAGATAAGAATTGAACAATCTCTTTTCATTCCTGGGTGCGTTTCAGAAATGCAACCAGCTCCCCATGAAGGGGCTTCAGGAGCCCGGACAGCAGTTTCTCCTTTACTCGTCTTCGCTTTTGGCCTGGCAGGACACAACAACCTGTCACTTGGAGGGAACTATATAGGGATAAGGAAGGGATATAAAAAATTATACAATCAATTATATACCAATTATATAATAAGAAAGGGATATATCATATTTTAGAATCAATCTTTCAATGTGGAATCTGTTTTGATCATTGCTCTGTGTGCTGCAGACCTGTTCCTCAACCAGCTCCTTCTGCAACTCTCAAGTTATGTCCTGGCAACCAGCCTCAACCTCACAGCATCCATGACCAAGTTCAGGACGTGCAGGCTGAAGGAGGGTGGCAGGCAGGACCACTACCAAATTTGCAGAGCCCCGGACAAAATGGAAACCAGGTGCTCCTTGTTCAGTAAGTACTAAGGATTTCAAGACACGCACAGCAGAGCTTTAAGCAAAGCACGGGTCCTGAGCGCAAGGCCTGTGGGTGCGCCCAGGAGGACGGAGTGGAAGAGTGTGTTTGCGTTTTCCTTGCACTGGGGACATGTCACACGAACAGATAAACAACCAGACCAGAGAGAAGTGCCGTCCTTCAAGGACACCTCTCCTCCAGGGCCCTCGTGTGCCTTTTCAGGCCCTGAGGAGGTGGCAGAGACACAGGAAACAATCACAGACCCCTACTCCCTGGAGGCTGACTTGGAGCCAGGCTGGGCTCGTGATGAAGCCAGGGTCGGAGTAGAAGGCATGGTGAGAACAGAGGAGGGGACACGGGGAGGTTGGGATGTTCCTGGAAGTGAAAACTGGATCCCTCCAGGCCTGAAGAAGAAACTTTCCCTCACACTCACTTTTCAGAGCTTATCCTGCCCAAGTCCTCGGAGCCAGGAGGGGCTGCTTTAGGGCATTATCAAGTTGAGGTTGGGAGCAGATGAGTCACTCAAGTCAAGGGACAGTGAACAGCTGTGTGGGGGTGGACTCTACATCAGATATCTTCTGTCCTCCAAGAGCTAGTGTTAGAAATAGCAAGCTTCTTGTAAAATCTATAGCCAGGAGCTTTAAAATGCTTATGCCAGGTGTGGCAGGGAGAGCTCGTTCCCACGTTTCTGACACAGCTGTCCTGCACCGCTAGGATCCGATTCAGGGCCAGCCCAGGGCCTTCCCTACCAGGGACTGGGGGAAAGTAGTTAGGCGATCTTGAATTCAAACTTTTTCTTTCCTAAAAATATTTTATAATCAGTCTTTTAATGTGGCATCTGTTTTTATTATTGCTTATAATTATTCAAAATTAAAGATAACTGTATAAAATTTGGATCATGCTATAATTTTTTTTTTTACATATTATGAACATTTTTTCTTATTAAGTATTTTTGAGCATTAATTTTTCAGGGTAGTAAAATATTCTCTTCTGTGGGTTTACTTTAATTTATTGAATCAGTGTCCAGTTGGTAGTGGTTTTCAATTTATAATTTTTTATTTTATTGTGAAATCATCTCATCTGAACAATTCTGGAATGAGATTCTTTCACTTGGGACTTTTGAAAAACAAAGACATTTTTGGAAAGAAGCCAATATTTTGTCTGAACTAGATATAAGATTACCTAATCGTTGCAAGTCCCTTAAATGACTAATTCTGATGCAGGCGATACAGGTTTGGTCTTGCTGAGCTGTGCTCAGTTCCCACTCATACCTTCGAAACACTTTTGGTCACAAGAGGGACGGGGAAGCCCTGGTGCTGAGGGTCTCTCTCTTCAGCACGGTGTTCCTGCCTCTTCTCCATCTTAATGCCCATGGCTGTCCCTGCCTTCTCTCTTGGCTTTGAGTATGCGTGGAGACACTGCCCTACCCGGGGATTAGTCTGCTTTGGGTTTTCAGCTCACTCACCTTACAGTCAATGGGACTTAGTGTTGTACGGGCGCAGCTAGACAAAACTCGAGTGTTCGAGGGCCAGGAGGGGCCGTTCTAACCCCCACCTGCACTGTGGCCCTTCCTGGTGGCTGGTGGCCTCCATCCTGTGGTTCAAACTGGTGGCCCCAAAGAAAGAAGTCAGGAAAGGAAAGGAGGACAGGTACCCGCCCCTGAGGGGACTCTGTAGATGCTGCCTGTTCCTCGCCCACTCAATCCGGTGGCGATTTAGTCACAGGAGGAGGGAGGTACTGGCCCCACCTGGACAGAGTGGGGCATGAAGAGAGCACGAAGGGTGTGGGGCCCGAGCTGTCCAGTGGCCAGTTGTGACCCTAAGAAGGGCTCAAAGTGACTATCTGTGTTTTGGGCAGAGACAGACCTATGTCCGAGTTAAAAGTACAAAGTTAATAAGCAACTCGGCCCTTCTAGAGGGGAAGCCCGGTCCGCCTGGGAAGGTGAAATTTTTTCTTAATTGGCAAGAATCTTTTAAAACTAGGACGGCTCAGAATTTACTCCGTATCGGGATGATGGAGTAAATCTAACCACAGATATTAGTATGGGGGACTAAGTGCAGAATAAAAATCCTGGGGTGTGCTTGGTATTTAAAGTGTGTGAAACATTGAGGAAATTTGGCACGTTATATTAGCTGCTCGATTAGCCTGATTCGAGTTTACATTGTGTTAGTGAGTAGTTAGTTGTATTTAGGCCTGTGATTTTTGCATGATGAAACATAAGAGTATTTTATTGAGTTTTTGCACAATATCGGGGCAGTCAGGACACCTGTTATGCACTGTTCAAACTTCTGTTTGTTAGATTTAGTAGAGTGACCTTTGTACTTGGGATGCTGTTACTTCTTGGAGCCATTCAAAGTAATTTAAAAAGACAATAATAAGTTTGCAAATGCAGTTTAATGTGCTTGAGGGAATCCAGTTTATTAGGTGTGTGAAGGTGGTTGATTCCATTAGGGAGATTAGTGCTTCACATCCATTTGTTTGAACAGTAATTAAATTAAGTCCCCCCTGAAAGGAATATTCAAATTTCCTGGCTTTAGAAATAAAATGAGTCAACTTGTAGGTTGAACTTCAAAACCTAAGAAAAGCTAAACGTCAAAATATGGAACAGTACATTTGATATTAATAAAAATGAAGAATCTACAAATGGTCTTTTTTGTTACAAAAGCTGAGCTTAAGGACACCAAGAATCTCCCACCTATAGTTCAGTTTTCCTACCTTAGCCCATAGGAAAGGTCGCCTACCGCCCATCCTAACCACACCCTCACTGCCCCATGGTGGGCTCACTCTCCCATGACCCCACCCCCAATCACATGAAAGTCCATGGGGATTGATTGCTTGCCCTGTGTTTTTGGGAAAACCGTGGCTTCCGGGTTGAATTCCTTTGAGACTGCTTCAGGAGAAACAGAGCCCTTTCCTTTGAATCTGGCCAGTTCAGACATGCCTACTGTCACCTGAAAGGCTGGCCAGTTGGAGACACGCTTGCTAGTCTTTGCTCTGCCCCCAGGGGTCCCAGGCTGCCAGGGTGGCGAGCTTTGGAGGAGTCTAAGCTCTGGGAGCTTGGAAGAGAGGCCAGACCTGTGACAACCCCTTAGCACACTTGGGCAATGCGCAGCAGCCTTAGTTCTTGGAGAATCCATGTTAGTGGTAAAGATGATAAGGTTGTTAACACTCAGGAGAGTTTCCCATTAACTTTCTTGGATGTTTTTACTGGGCTATCTCCCTCCTATAATGGCTGAGTTTGAGAATTTGGGAACTATCTGCATCTGTATTAAGGAAAGACAGAGACAAACACGACTTTGATGAAGTGCGTGCCATTGCCCTTGTCGCCCTGTGACTCATGGATGAGCCAACCCAGGCTTCAGAAGGGCAGTGACACGGGAGTGCTGTGTTCCTGCCGACACTATCTGAGCTTTCCGATGGTCCCGTGAGATTTGGATCAATGAGGTTATTGTTCATTACGGGTTTCCAGTAATGCACAGGCTTTCTTGGATCCCTGAGATTAAACTGTGATAAACCCCTGGCTCCCAGGGAACCTCACAGGGCCAGTCCACTTGCCTGTGGCTAGTTTTCTCTGGCTCCTCCTTCCTTCTCCTGAAGTGCCCAGAAGATGATGTCTTTCCCTTCTGTATTTTATTACTTCTGCTTAAAAGACAGAGTCATTAGAAGCCCAAGTCTTGCTGGGCACGGTGGCTCATGCCTGCAATCCCAGCATTCTGGGAGGCTGAGGCAGAAGGATCACTTGAGCTCAGGAGTTTGAGACCAGCCTGAGCAAGAGTGAGATTCTGTCTCTACTAAAAATAGAAAAAGTAACCAGACAAGTACCTGTAGTCCCATCTACTTAGGAGGAGGAGGCTGAGGCAGGAGGATTGCTTGAACCCAAGAGTTTGAGGTTGCTGTGAGCTATGATGACACCCTGGACTTTGCCCTAGATAACAGAGTGACACTCTGTATCAAAAAAAAAAAAAAAAAAAAAGAAGAAGAAGAAGAAGACCAAAACCCCATGTCTTGTTCTATTACTACAAATGTTAGCACCCACCATAGCAAAGGCATTCCCAGCCTTGTCTCAGGTAAGCTGAAGACTGAAGACGCAGCTCACAGGATCCAGGGATGTTAAGGGGTCTGGGACTTTCCTCTGTAGTTAGCCTTTGGATACCATTGGGAAGCAATGCATGTTATACGAGAGAAAACTGGATAAAATTTAATTGTGGGCAGGGTGTTTTAAGCGCCTCCCCTACCCATGCACATCTTTGCCAGAAGATCCTTCCTCTGGGGTTAGCACTGCTTTCTCCTGGGAGGCCAATCCCCTTTCCTTTGATGAGAATGTGGGATGAGTGAGGTCATCGGAAAGGTGCTGGCTGGACTCAGCACCTGGAGGCTTCTGTGTCAGAGAGACGAGAGTTTGTGTCTGACTTGGCCGTGTGACCATGGCCAGGGGTTAGAATATCCCTCCTGCATTTCTTTCTGTACCTGGTGACAGCAGCATCCAACATACAGCGGTCTGCCGTGTTTGAGGCACTAGCCACCTCCTCCATGCCTCCGGGTGGAACATTGTCTAGCAAGCCAGAGAGGGCTGTCCAGCAGAGCACGGTGCCTGTTGGAGACCACAGTTATTTGGTAGGGCGTGGCCTCTTGTTCTCTATTGGTCGAGGCACTTGATACTGGTGGAAATGATAGTGGTGCAAATGATTCTGTCTGACAGTAATACGATTGAATTTTGTCCTACAGAATTACGAATAATTTACCAACCAATGGATTATCACCCACCAGGACAGATTTATTGCTCTGTGGAGGCCACTGGAATCCAGCAATATCTGTCCAGTATGCCTCTGTCAGGGGCTACATTCTTCTGTGTCTTCTGTTCTTTTGGGACCAGCTTTCCCACCAAGCCTGCTTCCTTATTGAGTTCAATGAACCACTGACAGGCGCTCCCTTATGTTACATCCATACCACTCACTTTTTAGAAATCCTCCCTCTCTGTGTGTTCACATTTCCCCCTCCCCCGCCCCCGTCCCCGTCCCTTCTCAACCTCTGCTGCTCCTCTCTAATCACCTCTTCTCTATACTTGCTCCCTGGAGAATTCGTCCAGGCTCAGAACTTTCCAGGTCCATGTGCTGACTTTAAAATCTCTCTCCCTCCAGAGCTCCCAGCCCCTGCAGCTGTCTTTTTCTTGTGAGTGTCCCAAATTCAACTCCTGACTACACTTGCTTCTTCCCTGAGTCAGCACCTGGAAGTGCCATCCTCCTAGGTGTCCCAGCCGAGGTCTGAGAGGACACAGGGGTCACCCCCATTTTTGTGCTCTTGGGAGGTATGGGCCAGTGACCCAGCTGAGAGTTTCATAGAGGGAGCACACAGACCACACAAGGGAGAGAGAGAGGCACACAGCCATCCCAATATCCCCTTTCAGCCCCAGCAAACAGGCCAGCTAACAGCAGCCAGGAGAAGAGCAAGGAACAGCAGAAGAGCAGTCCAGCTGAGCCCAGCCCAGACTGCACACTTGTGAAGAAATAGAATGGGTTATTTTTAGCTGTGAAGTTTTTGGGTGGTTTGTCAGTCTACTTACCTTTGACCTCACACCTGCCCATCAGTCTCTCCCATCTGTTTTTCAAATACCTTTTACCGTTCTCAGACACCACAGCATGATCCTGCTCAGGACGTCTGCACGTGGTAGTCTCCCAGCCACCCACTTAGCCACCCATCTCATCCAAATGCTCACTTAAAATTGTGACCCTCCCAAACTATATCTCTCCACTCTTAGTTTCATCCACTTATCACCACCTGATGTGTCCCAGACAGTGTGTCTGTCCCCATATGAGCATGTGGGTTTCACAAGGTGGGGCCTTTCTCTGGTTTTGGCATATACATGGCACGTTGAAAACACTCAGAAAAAGAATTTTAGGTAGGAAAAAAGGAGAGAGAGTGGAAGGAAGAAAGAAAAGAGGGAAGGCAAGAGAGGTGGGAGAGGCAGAGGGAGTGAAAGGAGGAAAGGAAGAGAGAAAGGGAAGAAGGAAAGGTGGAGAAGGGAGAGGCAGCCAGTCCACCTCAGAAGTAGGTTGTTACATAAACCACCTGTGGCCTGTCCAGCACATCAGAGAAGACCCATAAAATAGAGCTACCCTTCCACGGATCCTCTCTGTAAATAGCAAGGCAGGATGCATGAGGGCCGAGGTGAGGGAGGTAGATGAAAAGGAGAAAAGGGGGCAGAGGAGGGACAAGGGCTGAGGATAGGCCCACTCTGGATTTTACCAGGGGCTGGCCTGGCCCCAAGCCCCACTCTTACCCTGGGTTGGGGAAGAAACCAGCCTGGCTATCTCCCCTGCTCTTGACAATCCCCAGTCTTCTCCTGTGTGCCCTTGTTTGGCTGGTCTGGGCTCCATATTGAAAACAAGAAAGGGAAACTCGACACGGCCACCCAGTGACAGCAAGACCCTCCTGGAGGGTCTTGGTGGAGATCCAAGGTGGAGACCATTTGATGGAACAGTCTCTGCCTCACCTCCCTGGCTTGAGGTTTGGGGTTGATGCCCCCCGGTCCTGACTGTGGGAGGGTCTCAGGTGTGTAGGCAAGGCCTGTGGCAGCGTTAGGGTCAGGGTGCTCGGGAACATCCCCGGAGGGCATTAACCCCATGCTCAACTCCTGGAGCCACAGTTCCCAAACACAGGAAAAAGAGAACATAGGGATTGTACACAAGGCAGGTCCCTGGACCTGGCATAGACTCAAATTTGGATGGGCTGGACCCAGGAGTGCACATGTTGTAAACAAGCTCCTCTGGAATTATGGAGCCTGATGCAGGTAGGGCCTGGACTGTCCTGAGCAATCCTACTCTGGGGATTGTGGTGCCTTCCCCAAAGCTCTGACATGTGTCAAAGACAAAAGGGAGTTCTCAGTCCCCATGGTGGGCAGTGGGAGGGGCCAGCAGGACTGATGGGTCCTCTGTGCTGGCCTCTGTCTGCTTGGCCTTGCTCCCATGAAATGATCTCCACCTCAGATCCTTTCTCCAAGGCCCACGTTTGGTTGTCTGCACATGAATTCCCCAGCAGAGAATGTCAGGGAAGCAGGAGGTCAGAAGGGCAGGAAGGGAGCATCAGGGAGTTCTCATCCCTAAACCCTGCAGAGGAGCAAAATAGGGTGTGTGTCAGGGTGACGAGATTGAAGAAAGGCCCCACAGAGCTGGGCAGGGCAAGGCAGGGCCAAGAGAAGCCAGAGCACTGTCCCACATCTGTCCTAACAGGGGAGCCCTGTCTTCTGCATCTTGGCTGGGAACTGGAGGCAAGTTCTTCACGTGGGTATCCCCAGAACCAAACACAGGCCCAGCAGAGTCACCACTGGATGGGTAGAGGGTAGATGGATGAGTGGGTAGATAGAAAGATAGATGAATGGGTGGAGGGTGGGTGGATAATGAAGTGGGTAGATGGATGGATGATGGATAGGACTAGATAGATGGAAAGATAGTGATAAAAATAGGTAATATGTTGCGTTACCGGAGACGTAATAAATTATGGATGATGGGTAGACAGATTGATGAGAGGGTAGATAAATGGATCATGAATGAATGAATTAGTAGATAGATGGATGATGGATGACCAGGTGGATGGAAAGATAGGTAATAAAAGATAGATAATAAATAGGTGGATGTTGGAATAGGTGGGTGAATGGATTGATGGGTGGGTGGAGAGATAGATGATGGATAACTAGGTAGATGGGAAGTATTGAATGGATGGATATGGAGTGGGTGGGTGGATGGATGAATTGATGCATGATGGATAGATGGATTGATGAAGTGAATGGATGGATGGATGAGTGGGTGAACAATCCTCACCTCTTTGGCTTGACGTTTGGGTTTGATGTCCCCAGGGCCCTTGGCCAGTCCTGACCCTTGGGAGGCGCCATCACTGTAGAAGCAGAGTGCTGGGTGGTGGGGTCTTGGCTGGGAGGGAAAGTTTGAGAACAACTCGCAGGTGAGGCAAAGATGAGAAAGGGATTGTGGGGAGGGCTGGAAAAGCAAGGTGGAAGGGAAGGGATTGTGGGGAGGGATGATAAAGCAAGGTGGAAGGGAAGAGGAAGAGGAGACAGAGAAAGTGGGTAAAGTAAACTGAGTCCGACTGCTTTGAAGGTTTCCTGAATTGAGGCCAAATTACTTCTAATAACACCATGTAGCTCCTGGCGCCTTTCTCCTGG
Organism: Perodicticus potto; assembly: GCA_963574655.1. NCBI lineage: Eukaryota > Metazoa > Chordata > Mammalia > Primates > Lorisidae > Perodicticus > Perodicticus potto. The sequence goes on from CAUYRH010018192.1 coordinate 50,645, forward strand.
AGCTCAAAGCCTTTTATTGGCGCTGTGAAGTACATGACATTCCATAGAGGGAGAAGGAGGTATGTTATTATCATCACCATTTAATAGATGAGAGATGAGACTCAGAGAGGCAGAGGTGGGGGGAGCTGCCCAAGGGAACAGGGCATCTGGAGTGGGGGGCACGGAGCCCGGCTCACAGGGAAATGTCCCCTGCCCTGTGCATCTGCCCCCCAGGCCTGGTGAGCTATGTGGTCTGCCCTACCCCAGCTCAGAGAGCCTCACCGGGAAATCACAGGAATTAGTAAGTCACTTGCTCTCAAGACACACTGTGAGGTCACAGCTGTAACCAGCTCATTTTCTAACTGAGGACGACTGCCTGGGACAAGCCAAGTGACTCCTCCTAAGTCACTGGATGTGTCAGGCTGGACCCAGAGAGGATGAATTTCATGATGACATACAGATGGATGATGGGTGAATTTCATGAATGCAGGCTTAATCCTTGGTCAGATGGCTGGTGTTTACCCAAGCCAGCATTGCAGCAGAAACACGTGAGTCCACACAGCCCCTCCGGACGGCAGGGCTGGCAGTCTCCCCTGTGCCTTCACTGCTGGGCCTTTGAGCCACTTTGCTCCTCTGGGTCTCAGTCCTTATCTCACTCCCAGCTGGGCAGGAGTGAGATAAGGACTCTTTCCCTCTTTCCCACCTGCTCCTCCACATCTCTCCCTGCTATGAATGCTGACCTGAAATCCTGTTGCTGCCAGGGTCACAGGCTAAGGATTCTGCAGGGCAGGATGGCGGTGCCAGCAGGCGTTCCTTGGGCATGAGTCACAGAGGTAAACTGTAAAATAAAGCCAAGCCACCCACCTACAAGAAAAAAAAAACCAAAACAATCCTGAACACAGCAGCCAAGAATGTACCTGAAAGGGAGTGATTTCTTGGCTTCCTTGGCTGCAGAACTACTCTCTGTACCTTTATTGAAATGAGAAAAATGCAGAGCATTCTGGTCTGCTGTGGCCTCGGGGAAAGTCCTGTGGAGACTGGCTTGGGCGAGGCTGCTAATCACCCCTGCCTGGGGCCACGAGTCCTCTACCAGCAGGTTCCCAGGAACTGTTCCCAGGCTTCTGGTGGGGGTGCAGTGTATGGAGGAGGGAGGGGTTGCTCTCCACCCTGAGTGCACCGAGACAGGCCTGAGAGAATGCAGGCAGAGGGGCAGCGCCCTGGCTGCTCCACATAGGGCATCTTGGTGCCCCGGGATTGTACACGGTGCTCAGAAAACTGCTTCTCCAGTAGGCTGGGGGCTTCACAGGGCAACACGTTGACCTTGAAAGCCTGTCACTCCTGGAATGTTAGCAGGTGCACCATACTTTTCTATGAGATGGACAGATGAATAGTGGATGGATGAACGGGTGGATCGACAGATGATGGATGAATGATGGATGGATGGATGGACAGATAGATATATGGAGTGGTGGTAGTTAAATAGATGCACTGATGGATGATGGATAGATGAATGAATGATGAGAGGATAGATAAATGATGGATGATCAGATGATGGCTGAGTGATGGAAGGTGAATGAATGTGGATGGATGGATGGATGGACAGAGGAATAATGGATGGTGGATGGGTAAATGGACAGGCGAATAATGGATGGGAAGAGGGAGGAATGATATACAGACTGGCGATGGTTAAATGGACGTGCAGATGGATGATGGGTGAATTAATGAGTGATGGATGGATGGATGGACAGAAAGATACAGCAATGAATAATGGATGGATGGGTGACTAACGAATGGTGGATGGGTGGACAAATTGGCAGATGGACAAATGAACAAGATTCTGGGACATAAGATATTTGGGAGCCTGCCCAAATCCCCATCGTATCAGATCTCGATAAAATGCTTGAACAAGCCAAGCTTAGATGGGGTGCTTGTAAGGACAAGGAACCCCTTCTTACCCTCCACCCCAACATCCCACGCAGGACCCGGGTATGGATGGACAGGTAGCAGAGCAGGAGATAAGAGTAACAAGGCAGAAAGAGGGGCTTGGGGGGGTGGTCACACTGCCTCCCAGCTCCCCTGGACTCCCAGCACTGCCCTTCCCCCAGTCGGGCCAGCAGGCCCTAGCCAGAGTGGCCACCCTTGGAGAGTCTGACCTGGGGCATGTCTCTGCCTCACTGACAGGGGCTTTGGGGGCCCCAATTACACCTGTCCTTTCATTGGGGACCTTTCATCTGGCAGGAGGGCTGTGATTACACCCTCACCTTACCAGGAATAAACCTCAGCTTTCAGAGTGGAGCCTTTCAAGCTGTTCCTGACTTTAGGAGCTGCCCGTGAAGTTTTCAAGTGGAATTACAGGGAGGTGACCTAATCATGCTAATTGCACAAAGCTGAGGGAAGGAGCCCTCCTGGCCTGGCCCCGAGTTCAGAGGGGTGTCTGGGAGTAGGTGGAGGAGGAATGTGGTCACCTCAGTCCAGCCGGGCCCAGCTCCCAGGTGGAAGCAGTGCCCAGCCTCTGACACCCCCATCTGTCACAGATGGATGGGAGGGGCTGTACCTCGAAGCTGCACCTCTACACAGCTCCTGGGAGCCCCAGAATGTTGTAGGTGGGGAGAGGAAGCCAGAATGCAATTTCCATAACTGTCTGAAGAGACTACAAGATAACAGAAGGGAAAACCCCAATTTCCCACCTCTAATAATTTCTGGTGATTTGTTCCCCACCTAAGTAGGAACTCACATTTCTATCTATTTTGATTTAATATTTTTTAATTCTTTTTCTTAAAAAGGGCCCCAAATTGTATAAAGTTCAGCCCTGAAGGATGTGGATGTGGTCCTGATGGCCGGTCCAGCCAGGCTCCAGAGCAGAAGGCCGTGAGCTGGAGGGGGTACCTGCCGGCATCGACCTCGCAGAAGGAGACGTGCTCCTTACAGGCCCCAGACGTATGCTCTGGGACCCGGGTGGCCTCAGTCAGATGCACACCCGGGGCCTCCCTGGCTCTCCTGCCGCATGAAAAGCCAAAGCCCCTTGCAGCTCAGAGATGCTATTTTTGATGACTTAGAAAGTCAGTCTGGGCCCATAGCTCAGTGGTTAGGGTGCCAGCCACATACTCTGAGGCTGGTGGGTTGGAACCGGCATGGGCCAGCTAAACAACAATGATAAGTACAACAATGACAAGAAAAAAAAGCCGGGCGTTGTGGCAGGTGCCTGTAGTCCCAGCTGCTCGGGAGACTGAGGCAAGAGAATCATTTAAGCTTAAGAGTTTGAGATTGCTGTGAGCTGCGACACCACGGCACTCTACCCAGGGTGACAGCTTGAGACTCTGTCTCAAAAAAAAAAAAAAAGAAAAAAAAGAAAGTCGGCCTCCCAGCCTTGCCTGTTCCCAGGTCACCAATTAAGCCAGTACTTGAGGAAGCGCCTCCCAGGACAGCACCCAGTGGCTGGGTCCATTTCTCTTGTTTGCTGTCCTTATGGGTTGAAGTATGTCTCCCCACTAGATATGTTCACATCCTAACTCTCAGGGCAGGATACCCCATGTCATTTACCCCTTCCAGAGAGTCACCTGTGCCCACGCACAGCAGCCCCAGCAGACACACATCTGGGGCAAGCTCAGCTCCTCGCTGGGGAGCTGGACCAGCAGTGTCCTGTGCTCTCCTCTCCCTGGGGTCTCTTTACCAACCCTCCTCCCATCCGCCTCTGTTCCCGGCCACCAGGGAGATGCCAACTCCATACCCCAACTCTTAGGAGAGGACATAATCCTCTCTCCTGCCAAGAGCTCACAGCTTGCCAGGATTTGAACATTATCCTTCCTAGGGTATCACATCTGGCAAGAGATGAGGGACTGGCCAGTGGCTGGGGTCAACCTGGAACCTCCTGCCCGCAAGAGAGGAGCCTGCTGTCTTGGGGTGGGGGCTCCCCAAGTGCCTCTATGGGGTTGGCTGCCCTCCTCGGCCCAGTCCTAGGGCCCCCATTCTAGACCCACCTCCACCTCACCTGGCTGTGCTTTCCTTCGTGGGAAGGTGTAGCAGGTTGAATTGTGTTCCCCCCTAGAAAAGTTATGTTCAGGTTGTAGTCCACAGGACCTGTGAACGTGGACTTATTTGGAAATCGGGTCTTCGCAGATATAATCAAGTTAAGATGAGATCATCTTTGATTAGGATGAGGCCCTGAATCCAATGAGAATGTCCTTATAAGACAGAACATGTCACTAAGAGATAGAGAGAACACGGCATGTAGAAACGGAGGCAGAGATGGGAGTGACGTGTCCACACCCCAGGAGACGCAGGACAGACCCCTCCAGAGCCTCCAGAAGAGCCAGCTCTGCTGTCACCTGATGCAAACTAATGGCCTCCAGTGCTCGGAGGGATGCTTTTCTCTTACTTCAAGCCACCCAGCTTGGGGTACTTGTCACAGCCCCAGCAAACTCACACCGAGGGCAGGCTGGATGACAACTGTGCCAGCAGCTCAGTCCACTCCAGACACGGCCCTGTGTCGGTTCCTGCTGTCACGTTCCAGGGAGAGGGACACAAGGGCAGCGTGGGAAGGCAGGGAGAAAAGGCCCTCAGGGCGAAGAGCCAGCCCTGGGAGCCCCAGATGCACCCGTACCCAAGGGGAGACAGACCTTGGTTCGAGCAGCCTTGACATGTGTATTTGGGGTTTTTCTTTGGGGAGTGGAAGAGAGTGTAAAATAAAGTAAATCATCAGCTTTAGGGCAAACAACTGAGCCTGTCAACAGTTCATGTGTGGGTATTGACTCCTGAGCTGGCTGGAGATGGTGATGACAACGAGTTTTGATCACGATGGGCAACAATTTAAATGCCTGCGGGGCACTGACTGAGGTCGCCTCGGCACAACCTCACACCTGGTGCCTTTGGCTTCTTCAGGGGAACTAGATGATGGAAAACATTTTTTTTTCCTTTTTAATCATAGCTGCCGGAAAGATTTATCATTGCTTAGGTAACTTCTGAAGCTCAAACGCATTAGCCCATAAAGTTCTCAGTAGCCCTGTACGCGGCTCCCTGAGTCACCTAAGGGCTCTTTAGGCTGAGTGTCTGATGTGCCAGCTTCTCAGGAAGATCAGCGCTAAGTCACTGCCCTGCTCACCAGGCCGGGCCCCTGCAGAGCTGACTCACGTGGACGAGGAAACGGTTTCCAGGTAGTCAGGGAACTCTGGACAGGCAGCCCTGTGCCCGTCCCCACAGGCGTGCACATGTGCGAGGCCTTCCCATCTTGTTTCTCTTTATCATGGGCATAGACAGTAAACCCTCACTTAATGGCATCAACGGGTTCTTGGAAATGGCAACTTTAAAGAAAAGGATGAAAATGAAACTGACTTTACCATTGGCTAATTGATTGATGTTCCTATGGTCACAAAAAGTTACCAAACTTCTACATAAAGACCAAAACACTTCTATTATTGAGCAGCACCTGTGGCTCAAAGGAGTAGGTCGCCGGCCCCATATGCCGGAGGTGGCGTGTTCAAACCCAGCCCCGGCCAAAAACTGCCAAAAAAAAAAAAAACAACAAAACACTTCTATTATTAAACATTGAAATGAAAGTGAGATATACATACATTTAAGAAAGATTAATAAAAGCAGGTGATACTACCTAAAGTAAGCCACAGATACAATGCAATCCCTATCAGAATACCAATGACAAGAACAGAAAAAACCCTCAATAGTTGTACAGAATAGGGTAAAGACGGTAAGTTATATATGGATGGTTTACCTTTATAAAAAAGTTAATTAGGGTGGTGCCTGTGGCTCAGTGAGTAGGGTGCTGGCCCCATATACCGAGGGTGGCAAGTTCAAACCCAGCCCCAGCCAAACTGCAACAACAAAAAATAAAAAAAAATAAAAAACTTCATTTAAAAAAAAATTTAATTAAAATATATATAGAACCACAAAGACCTCAAATAGCCAAAGCAATTCTGAGCAAAAAGAACAAAGTGGGGGGGAGTATTATACCACCAAACTTCAAATATACAGAGCTGTAGCAGACAAAAAAGCATGATATTGGCATAAAAACAGACACATGACCAATGGAACAGAAAAGAGAACCCTGAAATTAATCCATATTTCTATAGTCAACTAACTGTTCACAAAGTTGCCAAGAACACTCACTGAGGAAAAGACAGTCTCTTCAATAAATGGTGCTGGGGAAACTAGATATCCACGTGCAGAAGAATGAAACTGGACCCCCATCACTTACCCTATACCCTATATCAAAATGCACCGAAGACCTAGATGGCAGGCCTGAGAGTAAACAGCTACCCTGGGTAAGACTGCAAAAGCACAGGCAAGAAAAACAAAATTAACAATGGGATTGTAAAGAAAGATGGAGACTTTACCTCTTCATGTTTACATGGATGGAGCTGGAACATTTTCTTCTTAGCAAAGTATCTCAAGAATGAAGAAAGGTACTCAGCCTACTATGAAGCTAATTAATAGGTTTCATATGAAGGCTGTAACCCAACTATAGCACAAGAATATGGGGAAAGGGACAAGGGAGGGGTGGGGAAGGGGGAGGTAGGGTGGAGGGAGGGTAATTGGTGGGGCCACACCTATGCTGCATCTTAGAAGGGTACAGGCGAAACATACTAAATGCAGAATACAAATGTCTTCACACAATAACTAAGAAAATGCCATGAAGGCTATGTTAAACAGTTTGATGAAAACATTTCAGATTGCATATGAAACCAGCACTTTGTACCCCTTGATTGCACTAATGTACGCAGCTATGATTTAATTAAAAAACAAACAAACAAACAAAAAACAAATGGGATTGACTCGGCGCCTGCAGTTTAAGTGGCTAAGGTGCCAGCCACATACACCAGAGCTGGCGGGTTCGAATCCAGCCTGGGCCTGCCAAACAACAATGATAACTACAACCAAAAAATAGCTGGGTGTTGTGATGGGCACCTGTAGTCCCAGCTACTTGAGAGGCTGAGGAAAGAGAATCACTTAAGCTCAGGAGTTGGAGGTTGCTGTGAGCTGTGATGCCACAGCACTCAACCCAGGGGGACAGTTTGAGGCTCTGTCTAAAAAACAAAAGCAAAAACCATAACAAGAAAAACAAATGGGTTTATACGAACTAAAAAGCTCTGCATAGCAAAGGGGATAATTAACACAGTAAAAAGATACTGTTTCTAACCTACAGAATGGGAGAAAATATTTTCTTTTTTTTAAAGGTTTTATTTATTTATTTAATTTATTTTATTTTTTATTTTTTGGCATCACAGCTCACAGCAACCTCCAACTCCTGGGGCTTAGGCGATTCTCTTGCCCAGCCTCCCGAGTAGCTGATATTTTCAAACTATTCATCAATCAGGAAATCGATACATACATATCTAGAATATATGAGAAACTCAAGACGTCTTAAGAGCAAAAAATTAAACAATCTGATTTGAAAATGGGCAAATGGTCTGAATAGGTATTTCTCTAAAGAAGACATACCAGTGATAAATACCTGAAAAATTGCTCAACATCACCAATCACCAGAGAAATGCAAATCAAAGCCACGATGAGGTACCATCTCACCCCAGCTAGGATGGCTATCAGCAACAAACAAACAAAAAAATAACAAATGCTGGCGCAGGGCAGAGAAAAGGGGACCTTTACACTGTTACTCAGAATGGAAACTAGAACAGCCCCTATAGAGAACAGCACGGAGGTTCCTCAAAAAACTACTAATGCAACTATCTTACGGTCCAGAAATTGCCCTCCTGGGCATTTATCCAAAGCAAACAAAATCAGCGTATCAGAGAGACATTTGCAGCCCTGTGCTTATTGCAGTACTAGTCACAACAGCCAATATACGCAATCAGCCTAGATGCCTGTCAACAGATGAATGGTTGGAGAAAATGTGTTGAATCTATACCCCAGAGAATACTGCTCAGCCGTTAAAAGAAGGAAATCCTGCCATTTGAGGCAACATAGATGAAACCAGAAGACATTTTACTAAGTGAGGCATGGGGAATTAAACACTGCATGTTCTTACTCATCTGGCTGAAAAAATGTCGATCTCAAAGAACAGAGGACACTAGAGCCCAGGGAGGTAGAAGGAAGGGAGAGATTGGGGGAGGTTTGTTAAAGGACAAAAGATTGCAGCCAGGCGGGAGGGTAAGTCTTAGTGTCTCTACCTCTGCAGGGCTACTACGATTACTTTAGGTAACAGTAATGTGTCCAGAGCTTCAGATGGCCAGAAGGACACTGTCCCAGCACAATGAAGTGGTAATGTGTCAGATGACGGACATGCTGATTACCCTCATCTGACGACTGTACCTTATACTACACCACAATGTCACTATGTACCCCATTAATACGTACAATTGTTTGGGGGGCAATTTTAAAGGTAAAAACACCCCAATTATTCCAGTTCAGGGTGGTTTGAGTGGCCAGAACCCACCCGGAAGCTCATGGGGCAGAGTGGGGACCAGCCCTGGACAGGCCACCCTTCCATGACGTCCCCCCCTCCACTCAGACGGTGATGATTCAGACTCGTAATTGACCTGACACCCCTGTCTTTGGGATCTGGGGGAACCAGAGAGAGCCCAGGCAGACTAGGGAGGATGTGCAGACTCCACGCTCGTGTCTCTCCTCAGTGTTATTGGAGCACCTGTCACACTGCATAACATATCCTGTCATAGGTGCTTACCCGTACAGCCCTGGTTTGGCACACGATTTCTTTCTCTGGGACCTCAGGCAGTGTGAACAGGTCAGCTACAGAAAGCTATTGTTTTCATTTCACAGGAAAGGTGGAACACAGAAATTATATAAATGCTTTTGGTAAATTGTGGGGTCCCAGAGGACAGGGGTTCTAATTCTCAGCGTTATCACTCTGCACGGGACCCTGACAGTGAAGAACGGATGAGACCATGTTTACTGACCCTCTGGCAGGAGCCAGCCTGTGCTCCCAGCACTGTCCAGCATTTTACACAGTCCCCCCCAGCAGCCCTGTGGATTAGGGGTGGACAAACCACTTCACAGGCAAGGGGCACAAGATTTAGAGAAATTGAGTAACTTTTCTAAGAAACTATAGCTTTAAAACTGCTGAATACGGGAGCTGACCCAAATCCAAAGCCCTCCTCCGGCCACTGTGTGATGCCGCCTGAGTGTGCCTGGCATCACATCGTGTTAATCTCAGGAAGATCCGTTTGCCATTTTGTCCCAATCGGGCTAAATAACATTGACCAATAATATTTCCAGGTAATAGTATGTGTGGGGGCTTTGTCAGAGACCCCAGAGGGGTGTGAGGGAAACGTATGCAGCCTTCCCACCAAAGCTGGCCTCAAATGCCAGCTCCGGGTCGGCCTGTCTCGTGTGCGTGATTCAGGAGCGGTGACATATGTGTGAGTGTCAGCACCTAAGCGGCAGCCCCTGCTGATTCAGCACCCACGGAGAGCCACCCTGGGCTGCACTGCCCACGCCCTGAGCCACGAGGACGACCAGAGGGAGTTTCCACAGTCCTGAGTCAGATCAGACGCTGGGAAGGGCCCGGAAATGAGCCTCGTGGGTGAGCTCACTCTGGAAGAGGAGGCTCAGCTCACCGTCAGGAGCACCGTTCCAGATCTCCCTGCCATTCTCTCATGTTACTGCTACCCCAAGAGCTCGGGACCGGCTTTGCTACTAATGGAGAGTGGGCAGCAGCTGTCTGCTTGTCACCCAGTGGGGCACTGAGCACTTGTGTGCGGAACGCAGTGACCGCGTCCAGGACTCCTGTCTTTCCCCTCCCCTCCACAGTATGTGTACTGGCTGAGTAGTGTTCCCCCAGATGCATGTCCACCTGGACGCTCAGAGTGTGACCTTAATTGGAAGTAGGGTCTTCGCAACTGTAATTAGTTAAGTTGAAGGGAGAGCACAGTACATCTAGGTGAGCCAGTGTTACCGGTGTCCTTACAAAGAGAGAAGAGACAACAGGCACAAAGGAAGTCAGGCACGCGGTGACGGGGGTGTGTCTCTCAGCCCAGGACACCAGCCACCCCCAGAGGCCGGGGGAGATAAGAGAAGACCTTCCCCTGGAGCCTTTAGAGGGGGTAGGGGCCTGCCGACACCTTGATTTTGGAGTTCAACCCTCCAGAATTATGAGAGAATAAGTCTCTTTGGTGTTAAGCCACCCAGTTGGTGACAAATCGTTATAACAGTCGCAGGACACTCGTGGGGTATTTACACAGGCCCCAGAGCAGAAGGTCACAGCTGTTGTCAAATTAACCACCCGGGTCCCATTTTCCTTCCCTCTCACCTTGTTAGAATTGGCCAAGTGACTTTGTCAGGAGAGAGGAGAGAGAACTAACCATAGTAACAGCTGGTACCCTCCTTGGCCTTATTACAAATGGAAGAGCTTGGCACAGTGGTGGGATTCACTGCCTTGGGGGGAAGGATTTGCTTGTGTGGAAGTCCAGCCAGTGTCTAGAAAAACACTCCTCTCCCCAGACGTCCCACTGTGGGACTGTGGAGGCCTCCTGGCCTCTCCGCCTGCCTGCCCCGTGGGGCTGGGGGGCACTGCCGGTGAGCTGCCGTTAGCTGTGCTTGTCCTGGGTGGACCCAGTGTCAGGGCTGTGGGTTCCAAGCAGCAGCTTTTGGGAAAGGGTCGGTGGGGTGAAGCAGGGCAGAGCTGGATAAGAACTGGGTTTGAATCCCACCTCCCCTGTCTCTGACTCTTGGTATTAAATAATAGGAACAGGTGCTTTATTGGCTGTCGTAAGGGTGCAGAGTTAATCTAAGTAAAATATCCAGCACATAATAGAGTCTTAGTAAAAGACAGTTTTTAAAAGCTTTCTTACTTTTTCTTTCGTTCTTTTTTTTTTTGAGACAGAGTCTCAATTTGTTGCCCTCCGTAGAGGGCTATGGTGTCACAGCTCACACCAAACTGAAACTCTTGGGCTCAAATGATTCTCTTGGCTCAGCCTCCAAAGTAGCAGAGGCTACAGGTGCCCACCACAATGCCAATTCTCTGTTTTTAGAGATGGAGTCTCACTCTTGCTCAGGCTGGTCTCAAACTCCTGAGCTCAAGCTATCTACCCGCCTCTGTCTCCCAGAGTGCTGGGATTACAGGCAGGAGCCACTGCACCAGGCCTTAAAAGCTTTCTTATGAAGCAACGGATGTTATTAATTTGGGCATTAATTTTAAAATTCTCCTTTTTATCTTTTTGAGACAGAGTCTTGCCCCACTGCACAGGCTAGAGTATGGTGGTATCATCACAGCTCACTATAACCTCCAACTCCTGGGTCCAAGTGATCCTCTTGCCTCAGCCTCCTTAGTAGCTGGAAATACAGGCACCTGCCACAACACTGGGCTAATTTTTCTTTTGTTTAGTAGAGTCTGGCACTTGCTGAGGCTGGTCTGAGTCAAGCAATCCTTGCCTCCCAGAGTGCTGGGATTACAAGTGTGAGCCACCATGCTTGGCCTAAAATTCTCCTTTTTATGAAATCTCATAATCAATCAATTTCCTATAGGAATGTAGAGCAGGGGGTAGGATGGGGACAAGGGGAAGAAATGACTTTGTTCCTCACACACAGAAACTTCCCTCAGGTTTAGCATTTCTTTATTGACATATCTGGGTAAATAGACCAGCCATCCCAGGCTGCTTCTCCGCCCGCCCCTCTCCTCAGCTGGGTCCGAGGACACAGTCTCGACTGAAGGGAAGGAGCAGAGGTCCCTGTGTTGGCGAAGGGAGTGGCCAACAGCTGGGGACACAGGGCAGCCACAGCAGGGGCGTGTATGTGTGCACGTGTGTGCATGTATGGGCACGTGCGTGTGTGTGTGCACGTATGGGCACATGTGTGTGTGCACGTGTGCGTACGTATGGGCACGTGCGTGTGTGTGTGTGCATGTATGGTCACGTGTGTGTGTGTGCACGTATGGGCACGTGCGTGTGTGTGTACGTATGGGCACGTGTGTGTGCACGTATGGACACGTGCGTGTGCACGTATGGGCACGTGTGTGTGCACATGTGTGTGCACGTATGGGCACGTGTGTGTGCGTGTGTGTGTGTGCACGTATGGGCACGTGTGTGTGCGTGTGTGTGTGTGTGCACGTATGGGCACGTGTGTGTGCGTGTGTGTGTGTGCACGTATGGGCACGTGCATGTGCGTGTGTGTGTGTGTGCACGTATGGGCACGTGGGTGTGTGCGCGCGTGTGTGTGCACGTATGGGCACGTGCGTGTGTGTGTGCATGTATGGGCACGTGTGTGTGTGCACGTATGGGCACGTGCGTGTGTGTGTGCATGTATGGGC
>CAUYRH010018193.1:0-15038 GCA_963574655.1 Perodicticus potto
AATATTTTCTCCCATTCTGAGGGCTGTCTGCCTGCTACACTTACTGTGTTCTTAGCAGTGCAGAAGCTTTTTAGTTTGATCAGGTCCCAGTAATGTATTTTTGATACTGCTTCAATTGCCTGGGGAGTCCTCCTCATAAAAAATTCACCCAGACCGATTCCTTCGAGAGTTTTCCTTGCACTTTCTTCTAATATTTTTATAGTTTCATGTCTTAAGTTTAAATCTTTGATCCAGTGAGAGTCTATCTTGGTTAATGGTGAAAGGTATAGGTCCAGTTTCAGTCTTCTAGAGGTGGCCAGTTCACCCAGCACCATGTGTTAAATAGGGAATCTTTTCCCCACTGAATGTTTTTAATTGGCTTGTCAAAGATCAAAGAGCAGTAAGTAGCTGGGTTCATCTCTTGGTTCTCTATCCTGTTCTATATATCTATCTCTCTGTTTTTGTGACAGTACCATGCTGTTTTGATCACTATCGATTTATAGTACAGTCTCAGGTCTGGTAGCGTGATTCCTCCTGCTGTGTTTTTATTTCTAAGTAATGTCTTGGATATTCGAGGTTTTTTCTGATTCCATATAAAACGAAGTATTATTTTTTTGAGGTCTTTAAAGTATGACAATGGAGCTTTAATAGGAATTGCGTTAAAATTGTATATTGCTTTGGGCAGTATGGACATTTTAACAATATTGATTCTTCCCAGCCATGAGCATGGTATGTTTTTCCATTTGTTGACATTAGGTTGCTGAATTTGTTACCTAAAAGTGTATCTTTGAATTTGGGGGAAATAATGCTTAGTACATCAAGTATTTTCAGTAAATGTGGAGCTGTACCAGGTAGTACTGTATTAAATTATTGGAAGCACTCAAATTTTTAAGTGAACTGAGCTGTGAACTATAATCCTCTCTTCCCCTACGTCCAGGGAACTCGTTTTCACGTTCTCTACTTTGATTGCACGTGTTGACTTTATGTAATAATCTTTTCTTGATTTTGAGAACTAATTTAGCAATTTTCTTAAAAATCTTCCTCCCCCTTCCATACAGATACCATACACTGCAAGCATATGTACAGTTTGTGGATAGAATTTGAAGTACTGGTTTAGAAGAGAATGTTCTTAACACACATGGTTAGGCAGCTGTGGTCCTTATTGAAACATAAATACTACACGCAAGTCAGGAAAGCATGCAGCTCTTAAATGGTTTTTTTTTTAGCTTAAATACTGTACCCAAACATATCTACCCTCAAAATAACATGTTTATCCCTCTTTCTGGAATGTATTTAAGTATGTAACTGATACTTAAAAGCAGTTTGACATAAATACACAGAAAGAGGAACTATAATGCACTATCATCTGGATCCCATAACTTTTCTCCTCAATATAAATTGGTAATTACTAAAAATCATCACTTCTTTTAGAGCAGTGGTTCTCAACCTTCCTAATGCTGCGACCCATTAATGCAGTTCCCCATGGTCACCACAACATGAAGAACTGTATTAAAGGGTCGCGGAATTAGGAAGGTTGAGAACCACTGTTTAGAGTCCTTGTTTAAATGAATGTTAACTTCAGAGAACTAACGATGATGAAAATTTTTTTATTAATTACAGTTATTTGCATATCATCATTAAGTATCTTTGGGATGGAAAATTTTAAAGTTTTCTCTGTAGATAACAAAATAAAGGCATTTGTTTGAATAGTGATAAAAATTATTTCCTTTCAGTACTCAATGATTTGGTTGTCTAATCGTTGACACTTTCTTAGTATTTGTGATATTGGATGCATTTACGATGGAGGAATTTTTAAGTTTTGACCCTCCCCAATACCCATATCCAGGCGTGAGCTCTACACACTTAAATGAACAACTATGAAATTCCACAGTATTTTTCATTTAAGCTTTATCAGCTGGTAAGATTCATGATATACCGTAAGTATTAGCCCCTGACCCTAGTCATCCTTGGGTGAGGAGATCAACTTTATCTTAAAGTTCACTAGCTAAAATGTCATTATTTAGGTAGCAAAAATAGTTTTTCTATGTATTATGACTCACTTTCAAATTGTGTTAACTCTCAGACCACTGATGAATCATTTAGTAAATCACAGATAGTTTTTCAAAAGCTAAATGATAGCCTTAGTGCCTTGAAAGTTAAGATACTTTTGCAAAGTGGATTTAGGGACATTCAGGATTGGCACCAATGAGTTGAGTGTGCACACATCAGCTGTGACTGGGAGGTCAGAGTTCAGGAAGAGCATAACTGAAACAAAGCTATGAACTTCTTATGGTTCATTGTAAATCGGTATTTGACCCTTGACTATGAAAGATGACAGCGAATTTCATTATGTTATTTTCATGATGTAGTATGTTATTTTTCTCTATTTTTTTCTTCTTCCAAGTAAGTATGAAATGGGGAAAAATGTAGTCAAGAAAATGTGGGATTTTAAATTTTAATTTTGTTGTAAACTAGAAATTCTAGTGTGAAAGTGTTAGTTTTGTACTGTAGTACAAGGGCAGATTTATGTAACCTTTAGAAATATGTTTACCATCAGGGATTTATTTTTACTATAGAAATACTAAATGTACTGTGAAGCTTAAAGACAGGAAGAATAAAAGTTGGAGAGGTAATACACAAAAACAAAGGCATATTTGATGAAATACCCTACATTATGTGAACACAATTTTCCCGCTTCTGTTACGACTATAAACTACACTGTATGAGTATGTGTACTGCATGTTTACATAATACAGTTTAATTTTGAAGGATTATTTAAAAGAACTATGTTTATATATAATGCTAACAAGCTGTAAATATTGTAACTATTGATTTTTAATTTTATATAAGCAATTTTTTATTTCCCAATTCATGTACAAATCTCATTGTGTATATAGCATAATTTCCTGGAGAACACAGATTTTTCAGTGAATTTTAAGTATTTTAATTGCGGTAAGCATCAGATTAGCCTTAGAGATGTTGACTTTATTTTAAATTATTTTTCGCCATTTTCGTTTTCTTCAAAGGGCAGCAATAAACATATGCAAGTTATTTTTGACTACAGAAAGTTGGTCTACAAAGCTGAGATCTCGGTTCCAGCACATTGCTTTAAAGAAAACGTGCACAATCAATACGATCCAGTGTCTACTCACAGGCCCTTCTCCGAGGGCCACGTGTGGCTCTCCTCTTTGTAATTATACAGGGTGAACTCTCTACTGATACACACAAAACAGCTGTTAAAAGGGAATCAATCCAGCTCTGAATTGTCATTACACAGAATTTATTGGATTAAAAATTTGTAATATACAGTATTTTAATAAAGTTTCTGTATTCAATTTCATGCACTTATATATAAATAAACCTGTCTTTGAAAGCTTTATGGGGCGTTTGATTCGTGGTGACATACCTTTTCAAGTCATTCAGTGCAAGCTCAAATGTCTTCTGTTCCCTTTTTGTCCACTTTTTCTGGCCCAGTTTTCTCTGGATTTTGACGGAGGTGCAGAAGCAGTAAGCAAGAAGACGAAAGACAAATTTGGCCTAGTTCACAGCTTTGCTTAGGACTGATCCTGGGCCACATTGGCATCTACTCCTGAGAGGTCGTGTTTTGAGAGGCATGGTCTCATGTTTAGTGATAAAGAACTGCTGTGTATTCAGAGCTTATTAGCTGTTAGCCTCTTCACATGTGTAAGGTAACTCCTCAAGTGATGTGTTTTATCTCCGTTTTATTGATGTGGCGTTTGAGGTTAGGAGACGGTGAGATACTTCTCAGGGTCACAAGCATAGTCGCTGAGCTGGGGTCTTTCTTGCCCCATGACCTGTGTTTTTTTCCCACTAGGTTGTGCTGGTTTCTGCATGGTACTCTGATAGCTCTGATCGGTAATGAGATAATAGACAAAGACCACATGACACTATGGGATTTTGAAAAACTGCCAGCTCGGGATTTGAATTGTCAAATTTGTGCGTATTCAATTTTTGTTAGAGATTTTGGAGGGAGGTATTAGGTACCCAGGTGGGCTCAGCTGCTTTCCTGCCCAAAGAGACACTGACAGTGCCAGTCACTGCAAATGTCACAAACCCTGCTGAAATAAAAACGAGCTTAACTTTAAAATTGTGCAACATAATGGAAATTTAACATTTTTTTACATACGTTGACATGTATTTCACATAATTACTGAATTGAAATGGATTTTCTTTTTTTATTAACTTTTCATTCAACAATAAGAATTATAAAATTATTAAACACATTTCTTCCCTGACCATGAATCTTAAAAAGTTCTCGGACAAAATATAAATTTTGAGATCACAAAAAAGTTTTTTATTTTATTTCTATTATCTTTGTCTCACAAAGTAATATTCTTACAACCTTTTTTGTAATAAGCAAACTACCTTTTGAGTATTTGGATATTTAATATTTACTGAACATTGAAAGAAGGCATTAAATTTTAGATTTATCACCACTTAAGTTGGACAAGAGCAGAGGAAAAGATAACCTAGAAGGAAGATGCCTGGGTCTTACACTGAGCCTCCTGTTGGTCAAACTTGATACAGAACACCTTGGATCTACTGAATGAGTACTTAGGCCAGCTGTGTTTTTTCAGTGAAACCCTTGTTTGTTTGGTGGGGAGAAGGTCTCTGTATGTTGCATAGGCTAGTATTGCATTCCTGGGCTCAAGAATGGAGTGGCAACAATCCTATGTACTCAATTCTCATATGAGGACAGTTGATGACCTGACCTAGTACACGGGGGGAGGGAAGGAGGGAGGGGGTGGAGGAATGGAAGAGCAGAGGGAGGGGTGTGGAGGAAGGGGAGAGCAGAGAGAGGGAAGGTAAGGAGGGGGTTGGAGAAGGGAAGAGCAGAAAGAGGGAAAGAGGGCAGGGGTGGGGGAAGGAAAGAGCAGAGAGAGGGAAGGAGGGAGGAGGATGGGGGTCATGGTTGTGACACAACTTTTGGGGGTGGGACGTAATTATAAGAGGGACTTTCCCTAACAAGTGCAATCACTGTAACTTGGTTCTTTGTATCCTCAATGAATCCCCAACAGTAACAACAACAAAAAAGCAGAGGAAAGAAAAAAAAAAATTCTCTTGCCTTAGCCTCCCAAGTAGTTGGGATTGCAGGTACATGCCACCACACCCAGCTTTGAACCCTTGTTTATAAAATAATACCTAAAGCTTTAGGGTACAGAAGGGAAAGTAAATGACCCATGGCATATCTTTGGGAAGTAGGAATTGGGAATTAACTTCTAAATGGAAACTTAACAGCAGATTCTATCCTGTACCACTGTTGCTATACAGGATGTCCATAAAGTTCTTGTGCAACTGGATGCCCTGTATATTTGTTCTTAACTTTCTTGATTCATTGTCTTTAGACATTCTTTTTTTGTCCAATTTTATGAACATTCTTCAATCCTGGATTTTTGGAGATTAATTTACAATATTCCATCAGGTGGTTTTCTTGCAAAGAAGAGTTCCATCACTAGATGGTGTAGTGGTTCTACTTTATTTTTCTTCTTGCTTTTGGCTTGGACATTAACTCTTACCTATGGGCCCAAATGAATTCAGTCTGTACTTTCGGACTCATTTACACAGGATACATCTAATGTTAATTTTTTCCCAAAAGAAATGCACATCAGTAAATTAAATAGAAAAGTCAAGATTTCTACATATTATCACTAGCAAATTTAACTTTACAAAGAATGTTAAGATGCAGTGTTAAGGTTATTTTGCAAATCAGCAAAATCATGTTAGTTATATGATTTTGGTAAGTCATTAATCTGGACCTGGGTTCATGTATTTGTAAGTTCCGGTTCTTAATGCATAATGATTTGCATCGTTACATTTACTCACATTATCAACTTGCTCAGATAAAAGAGAACAGACTAATATAACACAATTGGCCTTGTGGTATCATGAGACTTGGTTTCAAATTCCTGCTGTACCATTTCCTATTTGAATGTGACCAAGTTATTTTAACTGCTGTGATCTTTGGTTTTCACGTCAGTAAAATGAGAACAACACTCTGTGTTGTGTGTAGTGAGTACTCACAATATTCTGCCTCTTGGCCTCTTTTGTGTGTTGTCTGCACATAGAGGATAATGTTAGTTCTAGAGTTGGCTGCAAGTTTGGCAGGAAGTTCAGATACTTCTATTTCAATGTCAGAGCCAGATTCTGTGTCCTGACAGCACAGTGGGTTTTTAGGGAGGATATGGTTTAGATTTACACTGTCCCATTCAACACTCTGTTGCTTTTGTGACAAAGCCTGCTTAGGAAATTTTTTATAAGCATACCTCAGTGAGAAAGAGCCCGGTTAGAAAGCAGAATGGGTAAACTTGCTCAGCTAGCAAATTCCTTGCATTCTCTAAACCAAATATGTACGAGATGAGGAAGCTGGAGCAGCTAACATAAATGCAGCCTCCTGAAGGATGGTGGTGACTTTCCCGTCAGCTGTGCATGTAGTCACCAGCCACCTCAGGTCCTGCTGCACAGGGCTCCTTGACTTTTTTGTTGTCTCATAAAGACAAACTAGTTCACACTTGGAGGAGAAGGGTCTTCTTTTCAGCTGCAGAATTTCTGATTTTAAAAGCACAAGTTTTATTAGCTAGTGTGGTCTGTAGCAGCAATGGAGATAAGCATGCCCTTGCACTCAGGGTTTTAAATGAAGACCGAGGCTGGGCACAGTGGCTCACGCCTGTAATCCTAGCACTCTGGGAGGCCAAGGTGAGTGGATTGCTTGAGTCAAGAGTTGGAGACCAGCCTGAGCAGGAGTGAGATCTCTTCTCTACTAAAAATACAAAACTAGCTGGGCATTGAGGTTGTTCCAACTACTCTGGAGGTTGAGGCATGAGGATCACTTGAGCCCAGGAGGAGTTTGAGGTTGCTGTGAGCTAAGTTGACACCACAGCACGCTAGGTTGGGTGACAGAGTGAGACTCTCAAAAAAAAAAAAATCAAGACTGAACTTGAGACACCAGAGAAGAGGACCAAGCAACTTTTCATAAAACTGTCCCATTCAACTCTGTGCTGCTTTTGCAACAAAGCCTGTTGAGGAAATTGTTTAGAAGCAAACCTCAGTGGGAGAAGTTGGTTAGAATGCAGGATGGGTAGATACCTTGCCTTTCTTGCCCCTTTTGGCTTACCTTTATGGAAAGGGTGTTGGTGGGTGACTCCAAAATCTGATCCAAGAAGATGCTTGTGTCATCTTTGATGTGGAAAACAAGAGGAAGGACAGAGATAGGTGGGAGACATTGAAGGGTTGCGATTTTGAGAGACTCTTGACTTCTGAGAGCCCTGCCCATGTTCTCTGGGTGGGATGGCCTGAGACCTGGGTCTTCTCCACGTGCCTTTATGTTAGGCCTAATCTCTGTATGCCAGTTAAATACGAAACTAGACGAACTCCCCCATTTTCTCATACATGCCGGCTGACACGTTTAATGGGACAGCGTCAGGATAGGCCTGTTATTTGGGGGCTTTGATAAACCAGGCCCATTCTGGCCTCATACATTGAAATTAAACATGTCCATTATAGTTCTAAGCTTTCCAGGCATCCTCAAACTAGGGCCCGCAGGCTACATGCAGCCCTCCCAGGACATTTATCCGGCCCCTTCAAAATAAGATATATGCAGTGTGCATAGGAATTTGTTCATAGTTTTTTTAAAAAAACTATAGTCCGGCCCTCCAATGATCTAAGGGACAGTGAACTGGCCCCCTGTTTAAAAAGTTTGAGGACCCCTGCTTAGACCATGTCCAGATTTCTCATTTGAAACTTGTTTAACTTGGAGATTTTTTTTTTTATTGTGAGATGAACCAAGAAAAAGGCTGAAAATTTCGAATCTAAACCATTACTTCTGTATGATTTCATTTGGTTTATAAATACGTAAAGCCTCTATTATAGATGGGGTAATCATTATGATGATGTTGGAATTAGCGTCACTCTGAAGCCATTTTCACATCTATAAGCTCATTTTATCTTCACAATCTGTTCTTATTTGGGGGAAAGTTAAGACAATTTTTTGTGAACACAATTTACTTGGTTATACTAAGATCTCTTAGGAGACCTGGACAGCTATTTAGACAAATGGCTATTCCTAGAGCAGAACTGAGGTGGCCACAGCAGTCTCGCCGCCTGGACTCAGGTAATCCTGGGAGGCACCAAGGGAGCTCCTTGGAAACCGATGACTTCCTGGATAACCCACGAGTAGCTCATTCTCCCACCACAATGTTGTGGTATGAGACTTTTTAAAGAAAAGGTGTACACAGGCCCAGATATTCCCATGAGATCTCACTAGAGGGGGTTAATTCTTATTCTCTTCTGTTAGGATGATCTTACTTGTGATGGAGCCGTTCAGTCGTAAAGGTTACCTGCCAGGCTCAGTAGAGTGCTCGTGGGAATAAAGTGCCTCTGTGTTTTAAGAAGATTTTCAAGGTTTTGCTTACTTAAGCAAACAGTATCTTTCGCAAATGAAACAGAATTATTTTTACACTGTTGTTTTACCTTAACTACTTCAATACACACCACCAATTATCTGGACAGGAAAAGTTGCCAAGTCAACGCAAAACGTTAAGGCTTCCTGGACATTTTGAGTCCAATATGGATAAAAGAAAAAAGAAAGTGTACTTTTGGTTTTTTTTTTTTTTTTTGTAGAGACAGAGTCTCACTTTATCACCCTTGGTAGAGCGCTGTGGCATCACAGCTCACAGCAACCTCCAGCTCTTGGGCTTAGGCGATTCTCTTGCCTCAGCCTCTCGAGTAGCTGGGACTACAGGCGCTCGCCACAACGCCCGGCTATTTTTTGATGCAGTTTGGCCGGGGCCGGGTTTGAACCTGCCACCCTCGGTATATGGGGCCGGCGCCCTACTCACTGAGCCACAGGAGCCGCCCAAGAAAGTGTACTTTTAATACCCTAGCCATGGAAAGTGTTTCAGGGGCCTCTGTAGACTGGAGCCTCACGTGTATCAGCAAGAGTTTCATTGGTTGTGATGGGGGAAAAAACAGTGTGCTGAGCCCCTCAGAATAAGGCTCAGAATAAACACGCCCACCCATGGCATCGGGAATCTCCGTGTGGTATATGAGACTGTATCGGGGAAACTGTTAAAAGAAGTTTAGATTACAATGGTGTCCATAAATACAGACCAGCTCCACAGTACGTCAGCTCCACAATGGAAGAGACGAGAGGCAGAGATGAACTGACAAATACCCCTAAAAGGATTATTGGTTGACATGGAGGTTTGTATCGCTTCCCAAGCGTTGCTTTCTATTTTAAAGCATCTCTGTGTCAAATGTGTGTGAACTTTGTTTTCACTCGCCATCTCCAGCAGGGGGAAGAGGGGACCGAGTGTCAAAGGATTTCTCTACATGCACAGATAGACAATTGAGACAGGGATAAAGGAGATAATTTTTTTTTTTAACAAAATAACAAAAGCCCCCCAAAGTTAAGAAAAGTTAACAAAATAAGCCCCTGAAAATAGCTTTTGTGATGAAAGCAGGGCATTTTCATAAGCTTAAATGAGGATAATCAAGCCAAAAATAAGAATTGGTTTATTCTTAACTATCCATTCTGCATTATTAATTCTGGAAATGCATGAAATCATATGGTAGGATTCCAGTTTTATGATGCACATCTCAAAGCATTCTATGGTAAATGTCAACAGCAATCATTTGTATTTATAGTGTTTCCAAGAACACTAATTGGGACAGGCCTATGAGGAAAAGAATTCCCTGGCTAAATAAATGTGATAAACTTGACCTCTATATTCCTGTCTTAGATATTCAAAATCCTCCATATTGAAGACTTTGGAAAACTCTTAATTAAAAATGTATTTGGCTGGGCGGTGCCTGTGGCTCAGTGAGTAGGGCGCTGGCCTCATATGCTGAGGGTGGCGGGTTCAAACCCGGCCCCGGCCGAACTGCATCAAAAATTAGCCAGGCGCTGTGGCGAGCACCTGTAGTCCCAGCTACCTGGGAGGCTGAGGCAAGAGAATCGCCTGGGCCCAGGAGTTGGAGGTTGCTGTGAGCTGTGTGACGCCACGGCACTCTATTGAGGGCGATAAAGTGAGACTCTGTCTCTCCAAAAAAAAAAAAAAAAAAAAGTATTTGGCTTTAATTTCCATGAATTCTCTGAGGGAAAAAAAAGTCAACAGCACTGTAATCCTAGAACTTTGGGAGGCCAAGGCAGGTGGATTGCCTGAGCTCACAGGTTCAAGACCAGCCTAAAAATAGTTGGGCATAATAGCAGGCACCTGTAGTCCCAGCTCCTTGGGAGGCTAAGGCAAGAGAATTGCTTGAGCCCAAGAGTTTGAGTTGCTGTGAGCTATGATGTTACAGCTCTCTACTGAGGATGACTAAGACTCTGTCTCAATAAAAAGAAAAGAAAAGAAAAGTCAACAGCAGTAGGAGGAATTTCACTAATTGATTCTGTGGCTTCTGAAAAACACTAGCCAGCATGTTTTTAAAGTTCAGCCTGGTGTCCCCATTCCAAAGGTCTCTGGCCCATCACAGGAACCTGAACTTGGTCTCAGTATCTAAGTTTTAACCTAAGTCTAACGCCGTTGCCCTCTCTAGCCCTCCAGTGTTTGCTGACCTGGTTCCTCACGCTCTGCCTCCCCCCAGTTCCAGGACCTTTCCGGCCCTTGGATGTCACGTTTGGCAGATTTCTGCCTACAATTTCCTAACTTGAATATCTTTCTGGAGTTTCTAGACCCAACCCCCCTGGCTGGCACTGGCTCCCCACAACCCAGGCTCAAGGTTTCCGAAGGTGAGATCCTCTTGTAAAATCCAAGGTTGCGTCTACATGTCCAATGAGAGGCAGGGACCAGATGTCACAGCATTTCAGGGAAGTAATCGGCCTGGGGGCTGACAAGGTCCAGGACAGCTTCCCAGGTGACATGGCAGTAGGACAGCACTTGGAGAGCAGCTCTGCCTTTGGGCAGAAGTGGTGGCCTGCAGTGAAGAAGAACAGTCCAGGTGAGGACGCGAAACTTGCCCATGGGGTCAGGGCGTTCTTGTCGAGTGAGTTACAGGCAAGAGCTGGTGAGGGGAGAAAGAGCGGAGAGCAGCACAGAAGGGCGGGCAGGCGCCAGTCGGGAGTCCTGCATACCAGGAGGAGGATTTCAAATTTTACCTTAGGCAGAAAAATGCTGTTGAAACATTTTGAGAAAGAAAAGTGCACCTCCAAGTGAGATCAGAGGGCAGGCGAGGGATGTGCTCCATCATTTTAGGCCTATTTTCTAGGCGTCCGTAGGGAAGAACAAGGGTTTTCTGGCCACAATCTTCCATGGAATCCTACCTTTGCTGCTTGTAAGTATGAGCATATGAATGTTACTTCATCTTGTGGAACCAGTTTCTTCATGTATAAAATGATTTCAGAAGCTACTTCATCAGGCGGTGGTGAGGCTTAAACGGTGCACTTGTAACTGTGATGCTGCAAGGGGCCTGCAGAAAAGCTGTGCACGAGGGGACAGGTGTCCAGCCACACTGGTAGGCCTGCTGCCTGGTCAGTGGGTTTGCTCATGAGTTTGACTTCTTGAAACCCACTATGGAGAGAATGGTGCTGTGGACGTACTTTTCCTTCTTCTAGAGCTTACGCTATTGCTCTGAGACACTCACCCCCCCACCCAGCTTCCATCATTAGCATTGGGGTTGGCTGCCGGACAGAAGCAGCCAGCTGGGTTTGCTCTGAGTTTGACTTCTTGAAACCCAATCTGCTTCATTACATCCTGGGAACAAAAAAAGTGGGTCAGAGGGAGGTGAAACCAATTGACTCCCACCTGGCAGGTTTTGCCTACAGCCCCAACACAGAAATTCCCTTTGTTGCATCTCTTTCTTCTTTTTAAAGTTAGTTAATTGGGGGAGAGAATTCTCCATGGAATTCTCTGTGATGTCTCTCATTCTCACGCTAGTTAGGGCCCAAGACATTGCAAATAAGTAAAAGTAAACTCTTCCGTCTGTGAGAGTTTATTTTAAACTCTAAGATGCATTGCAAGTGGTTATTACCAGCCAAAAAATTATTTCTGTCCCTTGGTCTATTGTTTCTCTCCTTACCCCATCTCTTATACAAATTCAATTTTAAAGTACAACCGCCCCCACCACTAACGCCCACCCCAGCCTCTGTCTTTCTGGACTGAAGGCGGCCTTGTATCCTTTCTCCTCCAGCAGGAGTCCACTGGGTTTCTAGCCTCTGAATCTGCACATCCACCTCCCGGCAGGCACCACACCCAGCATGCAACCTGCAGCAGCTCAGGCTGCCCCAGAACTTGGTCCCTGGGGAAGAGGGAAGAAAGGAGAGATAGAGAAATGGAGAT
This sequence comes from Perodicticus potto, assembly GCA_963574655.1. NCBI lineage: Eukaryota > Metazoa > Chordata > Mammalia > Primates > Lorisidae > Perodicticus > Perodicticus potto. Next base: position 12,273 of record CAUYRH010018193.1, read on the forward strand.
TGTTGGGGCTAAAGCCTCAAAGGAGAGGGGAGGGGGCGGGAAACAGCTCCAACATGGCCGAAGAAAGCCTTATCCTTATAGGACATCTGTTCCAAGGAGATGGAACAAAGGGGGTGAGATTGAGCGTGTCTGAGAAGTAGGTGCTGTTGATACGATGTCTATTTTGCATTATTAGGAAATTACTACCCACACACACAGTGAACAGCATCTCGCCCTGCTCTCACCACAGCAAGAGCCCTGGAGGCTGGACGCTTCTTTGCCTGGTTACAGACTCTTGCTGTTGGCCCCTGTGGCCATTGATTGCACATTTCCTTTCCATGGGATCAGGGGTGATTTTCATAAACAATGTTTCTAGTGCCACATTTTAAGTCTCGTCTGTCCCCAGAAGCCCAAATCCAGCTAAATCTTTGAAGACTGTATTTTGCCCCTTGAAGGTCCCTCCTAATTGATTGTGTTTATGATGACACCTCATCCGCCTGACACCCTCGGGACTGTCAGAATGTCTTCCTGGATTTAGACGTTATGTGTTTAGAGGCTGTAAGTGCTGAGCAAGGAGCAAACTACAAATACCTAGATCGATAAATAATTTATGGAACAAATAATTAGCTCTTATCAATTGGTGAGATGGTTCTTACAAATTACCCCTGCAATGGGTTAAACATTTTTCTTTGCTTTATTAAAAACATTTAATATCTTAAAGCTGCACTAAGACTATCCACTGTAGCCATATTTTATGAACTGAAGATTAGATAACGGCTTTGTATCCATGTTAAATTTCCTGAATGTGGTAACCATGCTGTGGTTATGTGAGGGGATTGCCTTGTTTTCAGGCAAATGTTGGTGCATTCAGCAATAAAGAGGAATGATGTATGTAACTTGGTCTCAAATGGTTTAGGGAAATAAAAAGATTGGTCTATAGAAAATGATAATGCAAATGTAGCCCGATGTTAAAATGTGATTTATCTGGGTGAAAAGTATGTAAGAGTTCTTTGTATTATTTTAGCAACTTTTCTGTAACTTTGAAATTATTTCAAGTAAAAAGTTAAAATGTATATATAGCAAGGCTACATATTATATACTTATATAGATATAATACACGTGTAATATATTCATATTTTGAATTTAGCCTCAGACCAAGATAGTTCCAGCTGGTATATTTACAGTCACAGAGCTGAGTGAGTCATGTGATTCTAGCTGAGGATTTATTTGAAATCTTCAGTATGCACTGGACTAGTGCCTCCCTGACAGCCAATTATTTGCTCCATGCATTCTGGAGCCCTGAGAAAGATCTCCTGTACGTCCCATGGTGACCTCAGGCTTGGCTTCTGTCCCTCGCTGTGCTACTTGGTTATTGTGGAGTGAGCAGGAAAAAGAGCTGCTCTCCCTATCTCTACCAAATGCAAACTCAGTGGCTCATCTGCAGTTGCCAGAGACAACAACTAGGCTGTTTTTTTTTTTGTTTTTTTTTTTACAAAAACTCCCTTGTAAACAACGCTTCAGAACCTCAGGATTCAAATAAGTAAACTGATATAAAAGTCACCTGAAACAGTAACAGCGTGCTGTTCCTGGGAAGTCAGGGGATGCTCTGTTGCAGGCCAAGAGTTAAGATTTGGACTTTTATTCATGTAGATGAATAAGAATTATATACACTTGTAGAATGCAGCGCCACATTTTGATTTATGTACACACCGTGCTAAGTCAAGCTAATTAAAACAGCACAACCTCACCTACAGTTGTGTGTCACTTAACAACAGGGATACTTGCTGAGAAATGCATCATGAGGCGGTGTTGTCGTGGTGGGACTAGCATAGCTTGTACTTACCCAAATCTGGATGGCGGAGCCTACTACACACCTAGCCTATTGCTACAAACCTGTAGAGAATGTTCTGTACTCAATACTATAGGCAGTTGTGACACAGGGGTATTTGTGTAACTAAACATATGTAAATGTAGAAAAGGTACAGTGCAGATACAGCATAAAAGATAAAAAGGGTGCAGCTGTCTAGGGCCCTTACCATGAATGGAGCCCGAGGAACTGGGTGTTGCTCTGGATGGGTCAGTGAGTGATAGGTGAGTGAATGTGAAGGCCCAGGATGCTACTGTGCATAAACCCTTAGGCTACACTAAATGTATAAAAAAAAAGTTTAATAATACATTAACCATAGCTTACGGTACTGTTTTAACCTTATAAACTTGTAAAAGTTTTTTTTAAAACTTTTTCACTCTTTGGTAATAACACTTAGTTTATAATATAAACAAATTGTACACCTGTATTCATATACTTACTTTATGTGCTTACATAACCTTTTTTTCTATTTAAAAATGTTTTCTTTTTCTTTTTAAACTTTTCTTTTAAGACTAAAGCACAGTGCACACATTAGCCCAGGCCTACACAGGGTCAGGATCATTCATATCTCTGTCTCCACCTCTCATCCCACTGGAGGGGCTTCAGGGGCAGTAACGTGCATGGAGCTGTCATCTCCTGTGATAACAGCGCCTTCTTCTGGAATCCCTCCTGAAGGACCTGCCTGGGGCTATTTTACAGTTAACTCTTTTTTTTTCTTTTTTTATTAAATCATAGCTGTGCACATTAATGCAATCATGGGGTACAATGTGCTGGTTTCATATACAATCTGAAATATTTTCATCAAACTGGTTAACATAGCCTTCATGGCATTTTCTTAGTTTTTGTGTTAAGACATTTATATTCTGCATTTAGTAAGTTTCACCTGTACCCTTCTAAGATGCCGTAGGTGTGGACCCACC
>CAUYRH010018195.1:0-46562 GCA_963574655.1 Perodicticus potto
AAAAAACAGCCAGGCATTGTGGCGGGCGCCTATAGTCCCAGCTACTTGGGAGGCAGAGGCAGGAGACTCGCTTGAGCCCAGGAATTGGAGGTTGCTGTGAGCTGTGATGCCACGGCACTCTGTCCAGGGTGACAGCTTGAGACTCTGTCTCAAAAGAAAAAAAAAATAGTGCTGAAATGATTGGACACAAGATGTAAGGTTAAAAACACATTGATCTGTATCTTAACCACATGCAAAAATTAAACCTAAAGTGGGTTATAGTCCTAAACAAAAATCCCTAAACTTGTGGTAGAAAACTAAGGGAAACATATTCAGCCTTGGGTTAAGCAAAGACTTTGTAGACACAACAGAAGCACAGTCTATGGAGGAAAATACTGATGAATTGTATTTTATTGAAATTGAAAACTTCTTGAAAGATACAATTAAGAGAACAAAAAATAGAAGCCATACAGTGGCAGAAAGATCTGCAAAACATTCCTGATAAAAGATGCAGATCTATAACATAAAGAAAGCTCAAAACTGAATATGAAAACCCACTTACCCATTTAAAAAGTGGGTAAAATTCCAACAGAAATAGAGTATTTGCTAAAAAATAAAAAAATGAAAAGTGGGCAAAATATGTAAACAGGCATAGATTACAGATAAGCACATGAGTTACTCAACGTAATTAGTCACTATGAGAATGCAAATTAAAACTGCAGTGAGATACCACTATTAGAATGTCTAAAATTGAAAATACCGATGTACCAAGTGTTGGGGAGGATGTGGAGAAACTGGAACTGGCATACTTTGCTGAAGGAAATATGAAGTCATACAACTACTTTGGAGAACAGTTTGGCAATTATGTGTACTTAATACAAGTTATCAAGAGAAAAGAAAGCTTACGTCCATGGGGAGACTTGCACCTAAGTGTTCATAGTAGTTTTATTTTGTAATAGTCTAAAGCTGGAAGTAATCTACATACTCATTCACAAGTGAATGGATAAGCAAGCTATGATTATCCATGTAATGGGGTAGCATTTAGCAACAGAAAGGCATTAAGTATTGATATATGCAACAGACACCTCTGAAAATAATTAGGCCATGCCGTATGATTTCACGTGTAAAAACTTCCGGAAATTTCAAAGTAATCTATGGAAACCTATAGAAAGATCAGTGGAGGTGAGGCTTGAAAGGGAGGGACTTGGAGGGATTTCTAAGGAGCACAAAGAAATGTGGATGATGGATGTGTTCACTGTCTTGATGTAGGTCTAGTTTAATATGTATGCATAGGTCAAAACAGCAAATTTTACATTGTACAATATATGATTTATTGTAAATTATGCTTCAGTTTTTAAAAGTAATGCTTTATTCATAACATGTTCTTGTAAAAGACTACCTTACACCTTCTCTTTCCTTGAAGTACCACCTTGAATTTGACTGATGACTTTTATTTCCATTTCACCAAGAAGAAGAAGATAGCAGCAGTGTCACAAGTTCACAGCATGACACCTACCCACTCTCACACCACCTGTGCTGGCCAGCTAACTGAGCTCCTAACAGGCTGTGCATGTCCCCTCCAACACGTGCCTGCCCTTGATGTAGACTGCAGTGCAAGAGGATAGCTGTGTGCAACTATCCACCCTCCACTGGTTCAGTTAGATTTCGTGGCTCTGGCCTGCCCAAGTGTACTGCTCTGCAGTTCTTCCTGCTGCATCATTCACACATTGCTATGATTTCTTCCACTAAAAACTGTTAATTGCACTTTTTTCTCCAATTGCTGTTTTTCACTTACATTTTTAACAAATACCTTAAGAGTTTTCTGTATCTTCTGTACCCATTTTTCCTCTCTCATTCTCTTATAACTGTTCAATTAGGGGTTTATTCCAACTGCAGACTGAATACTCCTTGTCTGAAATACTTGGGACCAGAAGTATTTTGGATTTCAGGTTTTTTTTAGTTTTGGAGTATTTCTTACTGGTTGAGTGTCCCGAGTCTGAAATGTTCCAATGAGCATTTCGAAAGTTTTAGATTTGGGGCCATTTTAGATTATGGATGCTCAGCCTGTGTTTCATTAGAATTACTCTTGTAGAAATCACCAATGACCACATCTAAATATTGTGGTTAATTCTTCACGTCTTGTCTTTCTTGTCCCATCTCATGTGGTTGATTGCTCTCTCCAGTGAAACCATTTCTCTTGGCTCCTAGAACCTTACACTCTCCTAATTTTCTTCCCATGGGTCTGGAATCTCCTTTTGAACCTTGGCTGGCTCTATCTTGTCTTCTAACCTATTGGCTTGGTTTCCTCAGTTTCATGGCTTTAAAGATCACTCCCAGGCCGTGCCCTAGCACAGTTGTTACAGCACCAGCCACATAGACCGAGGCTGGCGAGTTCGAACCTGGCCTGGGCCAGCTAACAAAAAATAGCCGTACATTGTGGCGGGTGCCTGTAGTCCCAGGTACTTGGGAGGCTGAGGCAAGAGAATCGCTTAAGCCCAAGAGTTTGAGGTTGCTGTGAGCTGTGATGCCATGGCACTTTACTGAGGGTGACATAGTGAAAAAAAAGATCACTCCCAAATGTAGACAGATACATTCCATCTTCCTCCCCAGACATGTATTTGCACCCACCTATGTGGACATCTTCTAGACACCCCAAACTTAGGTTCAGACATGTACCCTAAACCAGCCATTTCCCCAAACACTTGCATCTCAATTACAAAGCAAAATTGGATGGATTAAGTTGCTAACAAAAATATTGGCAAAACCATTGATACTTTTTCCCACGTCATATCCAGTCTGAGCAAATCTTTTATCTTAAAAAGAATATAGAATCTGGCCATGTCCACTGCTGCCATCCTGGCACTGTTATCTGTATTTCTCCTGAGCTTGCTGCCTCTGCCCTTGCTCTTTTTTCATTTCAGCCTGAATCCAGAGTGTTCCTGTTGAGCCATGTCAGATCATATCAGTCCTCTGTTCCAAATCCAGTGGCTCCCTCAGTGTCCACAGTGGCCTTCAATGCTAGGCAAGACGTGTGGCATCCTTTTCCTCTCTATGCTGACCCCATCACCTGTGTTTACTTTGCTTCGGGTCCTCCCTGCTTCCAGAACATGTCAGGCCTCAGGACATTGGCACTTACTCTTTGTCATGCCCCCAAATTCTTTGTTCAGGTGCCCCTCAACCTCATTTCTTTACGGAAGTGTCAATTTCAGTGAGGCTTATCTAAAATTGCAGCTATGAGGACATTACTCTCTCCCTGCTGCATTTTTTTCTTTTGTACTCTTTAATATAGTTTTACCTTTTTTTATATTTGCGTGTTTTCCCCACTTGAATGTAAACTCCAGAGGTTTTCTGTTTTAAAAAGAACAATTGCAACTGTATTCCCAGAATAGCCCCTGCTGCATACTTGGTACTCAGTAAGTATTGCTGGGTAATTAAATGATGAATTCAGAATCAAAATAAGTATATATAGCTAAAATAAAACCTGAAAGTCTGGTCTCATTCTCCAGAGGCAACTTCTATTAATAGTTTTGTTTATGCTTCCTGTCAGTGTTATGCATAAGCATATATTCACAGGATCATTTATCACAATAAAAGTATCATTCTACACATGACCATTGTCATCCGTGGTGCTTTTTTTCTTTCTTTTTTTTTTTTGTAGAGACAGAGTCTCACTTTATCACCCTCGGTATAGTGCCGTGGCATCACACAAATCACAGCAACCTCCAACTCCTGGGCTTAGGTGATTCTCTTGCCTCAGCCTCCCGAATAGCTGGGACTACAGGCGCCCGCCACAACGCCCAGCTATTTTTCTGTTTTGCAGTTAGGTGGAGGCCAGGTTTGAACCCACCACCTTCAGTATATGGGGCCGGCGCCCTACTCGATGAGCCACAGGCGCTGCCTTGTAGTGCTTTTTTTCATGTTATTCTAGGACCTCTTTTCCTTACTGAGCAAAAGGCCTTCCCTGTTTGTTATCAAGCAGAAGGCTTGATAGAGGCCAAATCTATGTGTGGCACTGGCTTTTTGAGCAAAGAGCTTTATTCCAAGTCAACCAACATGGGGACTGGAGGCCAGATGAAACCTGTCTTCTTGCTCTGGCTTCAGGACAGTACTTTTATCAGAAAAGGTTTGAAGCAGGGGTGGATTCTGGGATTAGCAGATTGGGGGAAGGAAAGAAGAGGGTGACTGGAAAGTGTTCTTTGCAATTAATCTGTTCATGTGGCCTCATGGGTTGCATATACAGACTGAGGAGAGTTAGTATAAAACATGGGGCAGAAACTCAGGCTGTGACATGAGCAAGCTCTTTTTACCTGAAGACTCCAGTTGGCTATATTGGTTCTAGGTTCTAACTGATTTCAGCCAGTTTTGTTATCTCCAGTGCAGAGAGATTTTTATTTTTATTTATTTATTTTTTGAGACAGAGCCTCAAGCTGTCACCCTGGAGAGAGTGTTGTGGCATCACAGCTCTCAGCAAACTCCAATTCCTGGGCTCAAGCGAGTCTTCTGCCTCTGCCTCCCAAGTAGCTGGGACTACAGGCACCCGCCACAATGCCCGGCCATTTTTTCTTTGCAGCCGTCATTGTTGTTTGGTGGGCCCAGGCTGGATTCGAACCCGCCAGCTCAGGTGTACGTGGCTGGTGCCTTAGCCCGTTGAGCCACAGGCGCCGAGCCGAGGTTTTTATTTTTGTTGCTGTTTTCTTATCTGCTATCTTGTAAGCTCAAGACTTCTGGTAGTCATTGGTTTCTTTTAAATCTTTAAGGCATGGTTTCAATACATAAGTAGCTACTTCATTTTTTAAAAATTCTAGCTGTATTGTATTCTATTGTGTGGACAGACCATGATTTAATTTTCCAAAAGACAATTACTTAACCCATTTAATTACATGCTATAATAAACACTTTTTTTTTTTTTTTTTTTTAAGACACAAGAGTCTCACTTTGTCACCCTCGGTACAGTGCACTGGCGTCACAGCTCACGGCAACCTCTAGCCCTTAGGCTTACGTCATTCTCTTGCCTCAGCCTTCCCAGTAGCTGGGACAACAGGCGCCTACCACAACGCCTGACTATTTTTGTGTTGCAGTTTGGCTAAGACCGGAGTTTGAACCCACCACCCTCTGTATATGGGGCCAGCGCCCTGCTCACTGAGCCACAGGCACTGCCCTGCCTGAATTCTTTTTTATAGTATTTCTGTAGGATAAATTCCTAGCATATTGCTAAATCGTCAAAAAATCTCATTGTACTAAATTGTCCTGTTGATGGAAAAGAAGCAATACTCTGTAAAATAATTTAAAGAGGTCTTTTCTCAGCCAGATTTGAGGACCTTGACTTGGAGCCACACCCAAGAAGCTTAGAGCAAGTGGACTCTGTGGTGGGGTTACAGTTTGGTTTTATACGTTTAAGGAGATAGAAATTACAGGTAAAGTCATAAATCAATGCATGGAAGGGATATAATGCTTCGGCTCTAAAAGGTTGGACGTCTCAAAGCAGGGGGGCTTACAGGTTATGTAGGTGGGTTTAAAGATTGTTTTGCTGACAAGTGGCTGAAAGACGCTCAGGCTAATGGATCATGAGTCAGTGAAAAGGAATGCTGAGCTAGATAAAGGTTAGCTGGGCGGCGCCTATGGCTCAGTGAGTAGGGTGCCCGCCCCGTATACCGATGGTGGCGGGTTCGGGGGCCAAACTGCAACAAAATAGCCGGGTGTTGTGGCGGGCCTGTAGTCCCAGCTAATGGGGAGGCTAAGGCCAAGAGCTGGAGGTTGCTGTGAGCTGTGGCACCGTGGCACCCTACTGAGGGCGACAAAGTGAGACTCTGTCTCTAAAAAAGAAAAAACAAAAAAAGATAAGGGTTTGTTAATCAGAGACAAACTACGGGACCGTATGCCCAGACTCAAGTAGTATATTGTGTATGTTGAGGACTTGAAGTTGTGTCCGGCATAGCCTTGGACTGTTAATGAGTCACAAAGGACACCTCTAAGAAGGGAGGGACGGGATCAAGCATGCCTGATGTTTCTCATGCCTAGCAATTCCCTTTGAGGAGATCCCCTGGCCAAGAGAGGTCCAGTCGGCTGCCGGCCATGAGGGGAGAGGCGCAGTTTTAGTTCACATTCTAAACAGTGTGATTTGTTTTCATACTGTCATCAAACTTAAAGTGTCTGTTTTCAGTTTTTGCTAGTGCTGTCAATCTGGAAATATGCGTGTGTGTTCATCTGGGGGGGGCGGGTGGACCCAAAGGCAAAGGTGGAAATCAGGCACACCCCCGCCCAGGTCCCTGGAGGGCGGCTTGTCCTGACTCGTGGTTCTCCCTCTTCCTGCCTCCGAGCCTCGTCCACAGCGCGGCGGCCAGCGGGATGCCCCTAACCCCAGGCTCGCACCTCGCTGGCTGCCTGGTCTGCATCTACCAGAATCCAAATTTCTCCTACCTTCCACTTAAAACTGTCATCAGTAAATGGTTTATTTCCCCCTAGACCCAGTCGGATTGACTCCCCTACCCTATCTCACTTAGGAACACAAGATAAATGGAACGTTTTAGCCGGAAACTGCCCATCGAGACCAGCGTCGGCTGAGGGGCGGTTTGGGCAACGGGAGCCGCGTGTGCGTAGGCACGAGGCGGGAGACGCTCTGGAGGATCTGCCGGGGCCGCGGGGTCCGCGACCCCTTCGGGGGGCTCGAGCTCCCTGCACCGCCAGCCCCGACGACCCCAACGGTTTTCTTCCCAAGAGGACGCGAGTCACCTCGCTTCCAGGCCTCACGTAGCCACAGCAAAGGCAAGAGGCGGTACTTTGCCCACTCGCGGCCCGCGTTCAGTTGCGGAACCGTGAAACGCCAGCTCGCGCTGCTCTCAACCACCGGTTAGCAGCCGAAGCATTGCGGAGCCCGACTGCGCAAGCGCATCGCCTCCCGGCTCCACCCCGCCGCCTCAATCCTGGGCGAGTGCGCGCGCGCGGGTCGGGGGGGCGTGGCCTGGCGCGTCCCGGTAGCCTGGCAACGGAGGCGCAATAATAGCGGCGGCTAGCGCCCGCGAGCCAGAGGGCTTGGGGTGTCGCTAGACCGGCGGTTGGCCCCCATTTCCCGAGGAGGCCGAGGAGGCCGAGGAAGAGCGGGTAAGAGCCCCTGCCCGCCGCTCGGGCCCTGCGAAGTCGGCCCTATCCCCTGGGGAGGGCGGGCGGCCCTGGCCGGGGGCTCCCCAAGCTGATGGGCCGCCCCTCCTCGCAGCACACCTGGATTCTCCCCAGCCCGGTCCCAGTCGGCAGAGAGCGATGCCGCTTCCCGACACCATGTTCTGCGCGCAGCAGATCCACATTCCCCCGGAACTGCCGGATATCCTGAAGCAGTTCACCAAGGCGGCCATCCGCACCCAGCCTGCCGACGTGCTGCAGTGGTCCGCGGGGTAAGAGCCCCAGGCAGCGCCCGGCGAGCCCCGGAGCCTTCCTCCCGGTCTCGGCACCCTCGGGGCGCCAGGCGCAACGTGTCCCCAGCAGTGCCGGCGTCCGCTCCTAGGTGTCCGTCTAGGGGCCATTACGGTCTGTTGATCACGGGCCGGAGACTTGTAAAATGCTCACTTACATACCAAGAAATGGCCACTCCGTGGATGAACAGCAGTATTGTGACGATATAGACCGAAACAAAGCAATTGCGTGGGTTAAAAACTTTCTGCATGATGTTTAAAAAATCACACTATTACTGTCACTTTACCTGTGAAGTAAGATTTTTACAAAGAGGAATCTTTTAGCTGTGTTTGTGGTCCACACTGAATGCTCCCAGAGCTGTGTACCTACTGGTTAAGTCTATTAGAACCACACCACGGGCTTGGTGCCTGTAGTACAGTGGTTACCGCTGCAGCCACATACACCGAGGCTGGCGGGTTCCAACCCAGCCCGGGCCAGCTAAACAACTGCAAGAAAAAAATAGCCGGGCATCGTGACGGGCGCCTCTAGTTCCAGCTACTTGGGAGGATGAGGCAAGAGAATCGCTTAAGCCACAAGAGTTTGAGGTTGCTGTGAGCTGTGACGCCACGGCACTCTACTGAGGGTGACATAGTGAGACTCTGTCTCAAAAGAAAAAAAAAAGAACCACACCATGAAGATCATACCGAGGTTATCCACCCATGGCTGCTAAGGACAAATAAATTCTGTCCAACAGATTCACAACGAATAAAGCAGCCCACTTTCTTGCTGCAAACATTCCAGCCCTTTCCAGGACCAGACATTCATAATCTTAGTTACAAGTCAACAGGCCTTAGAAGCAGTAGATTTTACAGAAGGGTTCTTTGCCCCTTTTCGGTAAACAGACATGGAACAAAAGTTCACTTTTTGACAAGACAGTATAGGTGTATATTTAAATATTTTAGTCACCAACAGGTCATATCTTGTTGATTTTCTCTAAGCATGTATAATCAAGATGAATTAGTCTCCTTTGGCTGCTGTAATATTTCCACAAAACGAGATTTAAAACAGCAGACATACATCCTTATAGTTCCAGAGGCTAAAAGTCCAAAATGAGTTTCACAAGGCTTCAGTCAAGATGTTAGCAGGACTTTGCTCTTTTGGGTGATTTTTGGGGAGACTCCAGCCCATTTCCTTGCTTTTTTCAGGCTCTGGAGCTCCATTCCTGTACTCCTTGGTTTACAACTACTTCCTAAATTTCAAAACCAGTGTCTTCAAATCTCCCTCTGCCTCCCTCTTCTTAGGACACTTGTGATTACATTCAGGAGCCATCCAGATAATCTAAGACAATTTTCCTATCTATAATCCTTAATCAACCTGCAAAGTCCCTGTTATCATATAAAGTAACATTAACAGGTTCCAGGGATTAGGACCTGGAAGTTTGGGGTGCTATTATTTAACCTACCAACAGAGCTTACTAGTCAACTCATTGTTTGTCTTCTGAGAACCACTTTTCTCAGTTGTTTCTGAAAGATTCTTTCAAGGTTCTTACTCAAAAAAAAAAAAAAAAAGATGGCTTCTAGTTTTGACCATTATTCAAGCCTAATTAAAGGACAGGATTTAGACTTGGTGCCCATAGCTCAGTGGTTAGGGCGCCAGCCACATCCATGGCGGTGGGGGTTAGGGCTGGCAAGTTGGAACCCAGCCTAGGACTGCTAAAACAACAGTGACATCAACAACAACAACAACAACAAAGTAGCCACACATTGTGGCAGGCACCTGTAGTCCCAGCTACTTGGGAGGCTGAGGCAAGAGAATCGCTTAAGCCCAAGAATTTGAGGTTGCTATGAGCTGTGACACCACAGCACTCTACCAAGGGTGACATAGTGAGACTCTGCCTCCAAAAAAAAAAACCCCAAAAAACAAAAAACCCAAGATTTAGCAATTTTTTTCTGGAATATTATATTTGGTCACATTTTAGAGACAGTTATTTCAAGCTTCACTTTATAGGCTTAAAACTTTCTGAATGCTCTGTGCTGCTAACATCTCTTAAAAACAATTTTCAAGTTTAGGAGAAAGCAGGGATTATTCATTAGGTAATGTGTATGTGATTGGCTGAACTATGTCCTGGCTCTCAAAGAACATAATCTATTAAGAGAGAGACGTTCATAAGCAACTTGAGTTAAGGGGGAGCTTGGTAAATGAATAAGTGAAGGGTCATGAAAGTTGAGCAGAGGGTGGCTGTGTGTTTGAAAGATCTCATAGGTAGACAGTGGGGATGGGGGATGTGGAGGGTGTTCCAGGAGGAGGAAGCAATATAGGAAGAAGGTGGTGGGAACAGAAAGAAAAAAAACAACAACAAACACAACAGAAAACAAGCAGGATGCATGTGAAAGCAGCTCTTCTGTAGAATACTCAAATAGGCTTTCCCATTTCCTCAGGTTAGGGTTTTTTCAAATGAGGTTTTCAGGTGGCCAAATATCAAAGATGAGCCAGTCTTTCTCCTACGCGTGTCTACTCCACTGCTCTTCAGCAGTCACCTGGACATTATTATGTCATCATGCAGTTGTGCGTCACGCGGGATGATCGACTCAAGAATTGGTCAAGTAATAAAGGCTGCTTTGGCTCACATGGTTCTCAGAGAACTGGCAGACAGTAGCATGAGCTGGTCTCTCTGAAACAGACTTTCTCAGCCTGCACTAGGGACATGGAGATGGGTAGAGGGAGGGGCTCCGTGCACTGCAGGATGTTGGGCAGCCCCCTGGCCTGCACCCTGCCGGTAGGACCACTCACCTATGCTGTGACTACAAGAAAGTCTCCAAAAATTGCCAAACGTGGGGGACAGGGACTGAGGGGTCTTCTCCTGTCAAGAACCCTTGCTTCAGAGGCTGTTTCCAGCTTGGTTACTCCTTTGATCAGATAGGAGGAATAACTCCCACAAAATAGACAACTCACCATTAGGACCAATACAGCAAAACTAAGCACAAGCCCTCACCCCAGCTTTCAGGCTTTCAGATGCACATTGTCTGACTCACTGCTGCCTTTGTTATAACTTTTCTTCAAATCCTTAACGAAACTACAAAATGTAGCTGAAGTCTACTTACAAGCATGAAAAAGTTCAAATTTTAGGAGTGAAAAAAGAGAAAGGGGACAAAATATGAAATTCCTTTAGTCTAGGAAATATCCACGTTGTCATATTTATCTGTTACATGGGAGCCAGAGCATTTCTAATGACTCATACCTTATAAATTACCTGTGGCCCTGGTGGAGAATTTAGTGTTCATTTCCTGGCTCTGCCATCTTTTTTTTGTCGTGTCAAATTGTTAGAGCAGCAAATGTTGGGGCTTTAGCATTGCCACCTCTGGTAAATGCACCAAGGAGAGTGAGTTTTGCAGAAGACCTTACCCTGCCTGGCACCAGAGGATCCCCTCTTTTTTTTTTTGAGACAATCTCATTATGTCGCCCTCGGTAGAGTGCTGTGGCATCACAGCTCACAGCAACCTCCAACTCTTGGGCTTAAGTGATTCTCTTGCCTCAGCCTCCTGAGTAGCTGGGAGTCCAGGTGCCTGCCACGATGCCCAGCTATTTTTTTGTTGCAATTCTCATTGTTTAGCAGGCCCAGGCCAAGTTTGAACCCACCAGCCTGGGTGCATGTGGCTGGCACTGTAACCACTGTGCTGTGGGCGCCGAGCCAGAGGATCCTGTTTTGTCTTAGTACACCAAACTATTTCCATGCCCCCTTTGGTCCCCAACATAAGCAGCAATATCAGTGACCCAGAAAGAAACACTTAAGGGGGAAGATAGCAGGCAGGAAGGTGGGAGAGAAGGCAGCACCCAACATTCCTGTATCATCTGCAGACCGAGTCTGTCAGAGCAGGACATGGAGAAATGCTTACTGTTAAACACCTCAGAGAGCAGCAAGACCAGGAAGACGGAAGACAAGCCCAGACTGTGAAGAGTAGGGCGCCTGTATCATAACATTGCACTTAACTCACCTCCAGGGCCCAGAATCTTCCACTGCCTTTGGGGACATTTCCCTTGTAGCATTTGCTCAATAAGAATAGCACATGGTCAGCCAGTGTGAGTGCTGGCTGTCTCTTACTCAGCACTCCTGGGAACCCTACAATTGGGACTCTCACTACCCCACTTCACTGATGGAGAAACTGGGCAATGCAGGGAACTAAATGGAGGAACTGGAACTGAAGGGTGCCGTTGGGCTGTAGGACTCCTTTCCGAATCATCGCAGTTTTTCATGGTTGTAAGAGAAACTGCCTGGTAGAAGGGGCTCTTTGTGTATTGATGAGCCTTCAGAAATGTCTGTTATTATTAGATATTTTTCAGCTTTGTCGAGAGGAGATCCACTTCCTGTAAAGGACAGACTTGAAATGCCTGTGGCAACCCAGAAAACAGACACGGGCCTGACTCAAGGACTTTTGAAAGTTTTGCACAAGCAGGTATAAGAGGGGCTATGTCATCAGTCCACTGTCCCTGCACCTTTCATGGCTTGGTGGTAGAGCAGGCCCACCACATAAATACATGACAGGACCACCCAGTCTTCCCCGGGAGCCCTTCTTTCCCTGCCAAGAACTTCAGGGCTTACTCAGTGAAGGGATATGTTATACTCAGTGGGTTTTCTCTAGATTTATTTAAACAACCCCAATAAAATTAAGATGATGTTATATTCTGATGGACAAAAAATACAAAATTCCAGAATTGGGTGTTATGCAGCGTGCATTTATAAAAGTTGTGTATGTCCTGAATTTATAAGCTGCCATCTTCATCTGAAGACAGAGCTGCCCTTTTGCATCCCACAGTGGGAAGTGGCTTCTGGTTTCCAGTTCTCCTGAGAGCCCAGTACATGTTCATTTCAATGCTCTTTTTTCTTCTAAGAAATAAAATGTTGCTGAAAAGGAGCTGGCGGCCACTTTCCCCACCTGCATGCCCCTTCTCAGCTCCGCCTCCCTAGACAAATCACTGTCATGAATTTAAAGTTCATCTTCCCCTGCTTGGGTGGGTTACTTGGCATATGTTTAAGTATTGACAAACTGTATAGTTTCACAGGTTTTTAAAACGCATGACATGAATTGTGTCCTACTATGTTTTCTAAACAGTGTAGCCACAAACAGTATGTGGAATTAGCAGATCTGGAGCAGAAGTGGAAAAATTTGTGCCTGCCAATAGAAAAGTTCAGAGCTCTCTTACAACTGGATTCCTGTGAAAACAAAATGGAGTGGATAAAATTTTTAGCACTTGGATGTAGCATGCTTGGTGGGGTATGTACCTATAAATAGTGTATTAGTAATTCTGTGTAATCATGGACCTGGCTTAAAAGTAACTTAAGTTTTAGTTCATTACTTTAGTAATCATCTTAGAAAGGAGGTGGGGACTTGGTTATCAGACATTTGTGTGAACCTGCAAAATCCTGTATTTAAAATTGAATAAATCAAATCTACTTTATAAAAATAGAAAATCTAATTTAGAAAAATAGAAAAAAAAAAAAGCAGGTTCCCCCTCCCCCCAGGCCTCTTATATTTTCGGTCATATATTTAATTTACAGAAATTAAATACTTGTGAATGCCGCAATTTTTAGAAGATGTTAACAGTAGATGAAAGATATGGATACTATTAAAATATATTTAGGTTTTAGAAGAGAATATATCAACAACTTTTAAAAACTATGTGTCTGATAATACCTGTTTTCCTCATCTGTGGAAAAAGACAAAGTTATTTTCTACTTTAGTTAAAATCTACAATTAATAACTCGTTGCTACAATATGGTTTTGCTGATGTTAAAGCAGGGGTCCTCAAACTACGGCCCACGGGCCACATGCGTTGGTGTGAATTATATTTGTTCCCATTTTGTTTTTTACTTCAAAATAAGGTATGTGCAGTGTGCATAGGAATTTGTTCATAGTTTTTTTTTTAACTGTAGTCCGGCCCCCTTAAAAAGTTTGAGGACGACTGTGTTGAAAGTATAATCCAGACAATTTAGGAGTAAGACATGGACGATCCTCCAGCGTATAAAGTGATAGTCTGGGAACCCAGGCAGTCAGGTGAGGTAGGCCAAGGTCGTGGTGGGGATGATGTTGGCAGAACTCTCTTTGGAAGTCTAGAATCTCTTTTCAGCTACAGTGTTTGAGTTGGGCTGTGAGACATAGAGGGAAGTGAAGGAAGAAGGTAAGTTAAGCTTATGGAGAAAGAGACGTGGCTCCTTCAGTACATAGTGAAGTGTTTCATCTCACTCCCCCGAGTCTGTGGACCCCAGATTCGTAACTAGATAATTCCTAATCCTTGCTTCCTGGCACACACTCATCTATGCATCTATACATAAGCCTCTTTAGTTCAATTTTAATTTTTAAAAATTACTCGGTTTGGCCCGACATGGTGGCTCATGCCTATAATCCTAACACTCTGGGAGGTCGAGGCAGGTTGATCACCTGAGCTTAGGAGTTCAAGACCAGCCTGAGCAAGAAAGAGACCCCATCTCTACTAAAAAAAAAGGAGAAAGAAAAAATAGCTGGGTGTCATCACAGGTTCCTGTAGTCCCAGCTACTCAGCAGGCTGAGGCAGGAGGATCACTTGAGCCCAAGAGTTTGAGGTTGCTATGAGCTATGACACCATGGCACTCTACCCAGGGTGACAGAATGAATCTCTGTCTCAAATAAAACTGCTGAATATGACCAACACTGAGGAGCTGCCACACGTGGTCACTAACACAGTGACAGTGACTTCACTGCAGTGTTTTCCTCTCACGTCCTGTTGCCCTGCCTGGCAGCCTGAGCAGCACCTGTCCTGAAACTTGTGCTTCTTCTTCCCTGGCCTTGTAAAAAAATACTTCCATATATACCCCAAGAAATACATTACTGAATTTGAGTTGGTTCTGATGTGATGAAAAGATAATTGTTAACAGATCTTTTGGGAGTTCTTTCATTCCAAATTGTAGTGCTGTATTTGTTCGTCTGTATCAGCACCGACCACTGTAGCTCCCTCACTTCCTCTGTGTGAACACAGCACCGCCTACTGGTTCTCTCACTGGCCCTGCTGGGGAGCGCTGTAACCTCAGCGAAGTCTGGTGTCAGGCTGGTGGCTGTGTCGTGAGCACTGGTTCTGCTGTGTGACTCCCCAGAGGTAATGTCCGTGTTTCCATCAGCTCTGGACCAACTGTGTCAAAGTCTTTCCCTCCAGCAGCAAAGACAGGCTCAGTAACACCACAGAAGTGTGTCGGGGGTATTATTGGGAAAAGCAGAGACAAACTTAATTATTGGAGACTTTTTCATGTCACTTTGCTCATCTGGAACTCTGAAATCAAGATTTTAGTGATAAAAAATTAGTATCTCACATTTGAATCAAGTTTATGATTTCTGCTTCTAACCTTAGTTGTGAAATTTTGATTTGAATAATGATGATAAAGAGTAGAATAATTCATGTTTTGGGGTCCATCTTCGTAATTTCTACCTCCCTAATCTTATGAAAATTAAGCATTAGATTTAAAACAAAAGTAGATCTAGTTTGGACAATCGAGTCTTTTGTCCATGTACAAAGAGTGACACTAGATGGAGACATATGGTTAAGGATGGAGCTCTGGGGTAGAGACTGAACGCCCGGGAAGGGACTTCACAGATCGCATGCCGTCTTTTGTTTTTTTCTATGATATGTTACCTCGATAGTAAAGAACAAATTTACACCAAGAAGCTTATGTGTGGGTCACTGTAGTTTCCTGCCTGTCTCCTAACTGAAGCCACTGTTGGCAGGAGGTCTCACTGCTTGCTCTTGAACCCTTCCTTAGGAGCCAGTGGCCCTTCCCTGGTTGTGGTAGCCATAGCTACCTCTGCTCTGGTCCAGTGTGGCCCTCTGCTCGAGGGTCAGATTCAAGTGTGACAGCTGATCCTCTTTTCCCCCAGCGGGATCTGAGGCTGCCTGGGGGAAGCCACGTTTACTGCAAGAGGTACCTGCTCTGTCCTGGCCTCCTCTAGCCCCACAGCAACTGGGCATGTGTTGGAACACCCATCTCAGTTCGTCCGTGTGGCTGGGAGGCACGGGCTGGCCAGGCTCCGTGTGCAGGGTGCGTTGCTGATGGCGTGTTGGGTTTGGGCAGCTTGGAGGTGCACCAGGAACACAAAGCTATGAATTCAAGGAAGTGTTTCTTCATGTAGTTTGACATCATGGCATTTATTTTTATGCATTAAACAAATAACCTTCAAAAGGGAGGACATAAAAAAGGGAAGTGAGAGGGTGAGGAGTAGCTTGTGATGGAGCCTGCTGACATCTTCACAGTGGATACTGTGAAACTGGCCTCCAGCGGCTGTCTGCATGAGCACGGGGTGCTGTTCCTGCTTCTCACGTTGGGGGCATTTGCATGGCTGTGGCAGGTACATACTCTGTGCTGTTAGATTTCTTTTAGAAATCACTGTAGTCAAATAATCAAGTTTAAGATCTCTAAAAAGCAGGAAACTTCTGCTTAAATTTCTGAGTTATATGTATCATTCATTTATTCTTTCATTCCTTCATTCCACAAATGTTTACCAAGCCCTACATTGAGCTGGAGCCTTTTTAAGTGCTGAAGCCTCTGTTCTAAGTATTGAACAACAAAAAAACATCCGTTGGTAGCGCCCTACATAGCGCAGTGGTTAGGACACCGGCCACATACAGAGGCTGGTGGGTTCAAACCCGGTTCAGGCCAGTGAAAACAATAATGACAACTACAACAACAACAAAAAAAACAGCCAGGCACTGTGGTGTGTGCCTATAGTCCCAGCTCTTGGGAGGCTGAGGCAAGAGAATCGCTTAAGCCCCAGCGTTTGAGGTTGCTGTGAGCTGTGATGTCACAGCACTCTACCCAGGGTGACAGCTTGAGACTCTGTCTCAAAAAATAAAAAGTAAGTAAATAAAAAATCCCTAGACTCTTGGAGCTGATGCTCTGCTATAGACTGGAAGCCCTGAACACCGCTCCAGTTATTACATCAGAAGTTGCCCATCTGTGTGGAGGGCATACTGGGTGGTGGCAGCAGGTGAACACGGTGTCGGCCCTTGCCTCTTCTCTCTCCCAGGGTCTTGGTGTGCTCGCCTGGTGAAATGATCACATTTTATGTTGTGACTTTTATCTTTACATTTCTGCCATGCCATTGATGATCGTGAGCATTAACACTGCAGATCAAAATGTCTTGTTTAGTTTTTTAAACACAGAGATCTCTTTTCTAAAACATAAAATCATGAACTGAGTCTTCCATCACCACACACACACTGGCAGAGGCCATCCATAATAATACAAAACAAACAGCAAATCAAGTAATGATGACTAGTCAGACTTTTACATGTATTTGGACTTTATTAATCCCAGGAGCGTCTTTCTCTGTTGACAAATGCAAACGTGTGTGTATAATAGTTTTCCATGTGAACCTACTGCTTGCACTGGGCATAATTTCTAGAGTTCTTCCCATGTGCTGGAACGTTCAGGGCCCTCTCGTGCGTAGTCTGTCTAATCCTCCCAAGAAGGTACCGTGTGCTGAATTGTAATCCAACAGCTGGTGCGTGATGGCAGAGTGGGAGATGGAGGGGTACTCTCCCGGCATCTCTGTAGTCCTAGGAGTGTGCAGTGTGCAGGTTAGGACCACCAGAGTTTATGCCCACAGTTTCCTATCTGGAGAATAATAACTCCTAAGGATTTTGATTAGTATCATTTTGGGTCCCAAGTGAGTCCACCAGCCTCACTACCGTCCCACTGGAGAGTGGCACAGATCAGCTGATACTGGCCACCATGCCCCTGTATCCTGCCTGGACAGCGAGGGGCAGTGGGCAGTATCTGGCTTGACAGGTTGGCTGGGGCCATCTCCAGGGGCCATCTCTGGGGCCATCTCCCAGCCATCTGGCTGGAGGCTTCTAATTCAGGGCCTCCCACCCTCACTGGCATAAGCCCCAAAACTCTGTTTTAAATTAGAAAACTGATCAGGATAATACAAAGAGATGAAAAGGCTCATGGGTTTGTAAAAATGTCAGGCTGGGTCAGTGTCACTGCGTCACTCTAAGGCCTCTCCACTCTCAGGCAGGCAGGCCACCCCTTGGGGAGCAGAACTTCCTTTATTTGGTTCTGCCTAATGTGGTTCAAGGTAGTGTTCACATTTTTTATTCCTATGCTTGCTAAGAGGCACCCTTAGGGAGGTGTGGGGTGACTGTTACTCAGAACCTTTAAGTGTCATCACAAGAGCAAATATAATTCTGAAACTGTGAAAAAAGTCCCACAGAACTGGCACACTGGAAATGTTCAGAAAAGAGTAGTTTTTCTCACGTCTTCACTTTAATTTCAGATTACAGATCAGTTGTAAATACTTGGTTAAAAACAAAGTGCAGCTTACCAGTCACCTCTGCCTGGCATGTTTTCCATAGTGATCATAAATTGGCAGCAGGCAGGAGGTTAGCAAGGGGCGTCACCTGCCTTGGAGAGGGTCCTTTGGCTGCTGAGGTTGCAAATTCCTGCAACCTTTGGAATTTGAGAAATATGTTTATAAGGAACATAACTCCCAGCACAGGATCAAGCAAGTTGCCTTATGAATCCTTCTGGATATAGAAATCACTGCAGATCTTATTGTCAGAAACGTTGACATTGGTAGTGTCATCACGCCTTTGCAGAGGCAGTGATGCTAGAATGTTTTGATGTATTTTTCCTTAAATACCTCTTCCTCTGAAGCCTTTGAACAGCATGTTACGCAGATCTCATCTGCCTGCTCGGCCCACGCCAACTGCTTCCTCCCCAGCGCCTCCTCGCAGAGGCTGTGCGATTCTGCACGTGGCGGTGACTGACTTCCATTTGTGTCAGATATAAAAGTAAATTTTAACATAACAAAATATCTTTGAAAGTTTCAGTCAAGGAGTATGGATTGTGAAATGCACTTTACTTTTAGCAGACCCTTTCAGGAGGGCAGTCTTTTAGAGGAGTCGCCCAGTCATCCTCTGCTGTCCCCCAGAATGAGTACAGTCAGGTTTTCTGATGAGATCATCATTTCGCCTCTCAGAGGTGGACCCACATCAAAACTGTGCCCTCAGGGCAGCGGCTCCATATACCGGGGGTGGCGGGTTCAAGCCCAGCCCCGGCCAAAACTATAAAAAAAAAATTGTGCCCTCCAACCTCAGCAGGACACTGGGGCAAGGGCTACCAGTGTTGGCTACCGTGGGAAGTGGGTTTCCAGAGTGAAAATGGAAGAAGTGACGCATCAGGTCTGCTGATGGTGACAAGGAGACGAGTTGTGTTCTGGTCCCGCCTCCTGAGTAGGGCTGTGTCTCTGTCCCTTCCCTCTCTGCCCCAGCCACCCCAGGGGCCACTGGATGGGGTGGAATGTGGTGGTTGCCAGAAGGAGCTCAGAGGCCCACTGGCTGCGTTCCAGTCCTGGCCGGGTGACTTGGACAATTGCTGAGCCTTTTTGGCCCTGCTGCCCTCTTCTGTGAGCCAAGGGTGACCACAGTCCTCACCATGCGTGCTCAGTGTGAGGAGCAGCCTGGACGCCCTTTCAGGCTCCCAGGACGGTGCCTGTGCTGGTGGTCAGCCTGTTCTGAGCAGGGTCATCCTACATGAGGACCACATTTCAGACCTGCAGCGCAGGGCTCAGAGCGCTCTGCACATCCCCGAGGACATCGGTGTATCTCCCAGCACTGTTCGGGCAAGTGGGCCTGGGTGTGACCGCCCAACATTCTGCCCTTGTCTGCAGCTTTCTTCTGGGGCTCGTACCCTGTCTCCTCCTGCTGCTATTTCCTCCTCTTGTAGGTAACCCGGGATTCGTTCCTGTGGACCTTGTCCCAGGAGCACTGTGTGTGGCTGGCTGGGGAGGCTGCAGATGCCAGCTCCGTGTCACCTGCACTCTGTTCTCTAAATAGTGGCAGCTGGGCCTGGGGGAGTCCTGATTTGTAATGTTTGCTAATCGATGTGGTGTAAATATCCCCACCATGGCTGAGTCCAAGCCACTGATGTAAAGTTATCAGTTCACAGAATTCCTGGCTCTAGCACCACTGCAGCATGGAGTCCAGCCCCAGGCACCTGTTCTTGTCATTCTTGGCCTTTCTGGTCATTTGACACAGTGACCACTCTTTCTACCTCGAAGGATTTTCTTCACTTGCTGCTGACACTCCCTTCTTTCCCTCCCCTTCCCTCTCAAGCTCCGTCCACCCCTCCAGCAGTCTCATCAGGTTGCTGAGGGCTGGTGCTCCCAATGTGGGCTCTCCAGCCCCAGCCTCTTGCCTGAGCTCAGGCCCACATATCCACCATAACCTTTCCATACGGGGCCTACCCAACATGTCCATAGAAACTGTCCAAACTGAGCTTCTTGTTCTCCACCTGGAACTTGCCGCCCTGTCTCTCTTGTCCAAGTGAGCAGCAAATCCATCCTTTCCCAGCACTTTGCACTGTCCTGTCTCTTCCACATCCTGCACCCCAACAGAAGCGAGTCCTAACTTTATCTTCAGGGCAGGCCCCTCGCGGCCCTCCACCTGCTACCACTGACCTCTGGCTCATTCCAGCAGCCTCCGTGCTCACCACTGGTGCCTCCTCCTCACACATGAGCTGGGGACCCTTCCTCGGAAATCTCTGTACCATTTCTTTGTTTAAAGTCATTAAACACCCTCTCACAGGACATAGGAAAGCCCAAGTTCTCCCTCGGTCTATAAGGGCCCCCACAACCTTCCCTCACCACCTTATGGAAAAACGTCACCCTCCACCCAGCACTTCCTACCCCACTGCTCCAGGCACGCCCTCTTCCAGAGCATTCTCAAATCCAGGTATTTCCTGGCTGTCCCACCTAGACTGCCATCTCCATGAGAGCCGGCATGAGCATCTCTGCCTGATGGTGAACACGGGGAACTGAGGAGTAAGCCTGGCTCTGGGTGTGTGTGGGCGACAGGTGCTGCCCTGGGACTTCCCCTTCCTCCGTCAGTAAGCAGCATGACAGCCAGGCAGAGAGTCACTCTGGTGAGGACGGGCTCCAGAGGAAGGTGCAGATTGAGATGGAGGCCCCTTTGGCCTCCTGTGGGATTGGAGCACTGTCCCCAGGGCGTCCCGACCAGCATGCCAATAGCTGCAGGTCCTGGCGTCCTAGAGGGGAAGGAGGAAAAGAGACCTGGGCTACCTGTGGTGTTTTTCAAAAGACAATAATCTTCTGCTAGAGGATTTTTACTACTTTGAAAACACCTCACCTTTTCTCACCAAGAATTAATTGAGGGAGTTGGAGGTGAGAGGCTGTGGGCCGCACACCTTCTGGTCTCGTGAGGAAGACCTTAGTAGCTACACTGCCGTGGGGCTTGCAGGGGAGTCCGGGCTGCCGTGGAGGTCACGCAGCGGGAAGGTGGGAGGGCGGAAAGTGGAGGATGGAGTGCTGCCCGTTGGCGTGGAGTAGGAAGGAGGAGCAAGGCCTGGTACTGTCCTGGGACTGAGACAACGCTGGGCCTGGACAGCCTGTGGGCACCTGCTGCCTGTGTGGGGACCTCCTTGTACCTAGGCACGTGGGCTGCCCTCCGAGTCCACTCAGACCCTGTGTGTCCCTGGCCCGACCCCTAGGAAGTTCGTCTTTAACACACTGACTGCCACACTAGGAAAACAGTCACTAGAAACAGTTTTTTCTTGGGGCTACTGTGTTTTATTATAAGAACAGGATACAAACTTCAGAAACAAAGTGATCCTTTATAATTTAGTGAAAAATTTGTTATTTTTTATTGTTTGCCCAGGTGGCCGCCCTTCACATACCATGGGTGCTATAGCACGGCAGGGTGAGCTGCCTGCGTGCCACTCGGCTCCTAAGGTCAAGAGACGTGTCTGTTATACGTTCTTTATGAGGCCCCAGGCTCAAAACTAGCATGAGGTTAAGTTAAATACATTTCACATGGCAGTTAATGTGCTAAGTACACTGACGTTTCCTCTCGTCCGTAATAATCATTCTCATTTTGATATAAAATAAAACCTGTGAATTATAATTTTTTTCTGGCTCATGACAGCCTGTTTAAATTTTCTCTTTTTATTTTTCATTATGACAACTGACTAGTCCTTTTTTTTTCTTTTTTCTTTCATTTTAAAAAACAGTCTTGGGCCAGGTGTGAGGTTCACACCTATAATCCTAGCCCTCTGGGAGGCTGAGGTGGGTGGATTGCTCGAGTTCATGTGTTCGAGACCAGCCTGAGCAAAAGCAAGACCCCATCTCTACTAAAAATAGAAAAACGGGGGCAAGAGTATCACTTGAGCCCAAGAGTTGGAGGTTACTGTGAGCTATGAGGCCACAGCACTCAAACCAGGGCAACAGCTTGAGACTCTCTCAAAAAAAAAAAAAAAAAAAAAAAAGAGTCTTGCTCTGTTACCCGGGCTCGAGTGCAGTGGTGTCATAGCTCTCTGTAGCCTCCAACTCCTGGCCTTAGGCAATTCTCCAGCCTCAGCTTCCCACCTGAGTAGCTGGAACGATAGGCACATGCCACCATGCCTGATTAAGTTTTTGGCTTTTGTAGAGACAGGGTCTGGTTATGTTGCCCAGCTGGGCTTAAATTAACCTTGGCCTCAAGTGATCCTCCTGCCTTGGCCTCCCAAAGTGCTGGGACTACAGGCATGAGCCATCATGCCTGGCCTCACCTAATTCTTAATTTAGATGGACAACTTTTGGAGAATTTCTGTCAAATATGCTTGGGTGTTTATTCTGCTGGTGTTGACTTTAAATTTTAGTGATTCTTGGAGTAACTTTTTCCCCTCCTGGTCTGTGTGCTTCTAGTCCCTGACCACGGCGATGAAGCACCTGTGTGAGATCCTCTCTGTTGACCCGGAGGGCGGGCCTGCTCGCATCCCGTTTGAGACTTTTGCCTACGTCTACCACTACTTGGCCAGCTTGGACCCAGACTTCTCTTCTGAGGAAGTGGATACCTATCTTACCACTTTAAAGGGAATCATGTAAGTATGTGCACTCTGGGGTCCTTCCTCTCATGTCTCTTTTATAGGGAAAAATCCAGTCTTTCCTCTGCCCTCACACTACAACCACAATCAACACAGAAGACTTCTGTGACCAAATGTGGGTTTTTCCTCCACCAACAAGCAAGCAATGTCTTCTGCAGTGGACACCAGCTGGGTGTCCTCTAGTTCAGTTCCAACACTGACTACCTGGGGATGGCAGAAGATTCACAGGGTAAGGTCAGTCTCCCAAGACTGCCTCCCTTTCTGATGCCACTCTTGAAGCCCAGGTTGCTTTACTTGTCCTTTTGACTATGAATGGATATACGCCCTCTTTGGGTTTCATTAGTGTGCTAAAGTGGCTCACAGAACTCAGGGAAACTGCTCACCAGTTTATTACAAAGGATATTTTAAAGGATACAAATACACAGCTAGATAGATGAAGAGATACTTGGGGTGAGGCCTGGAAGGGTTCTGAGCATGGGAACTTCTGTCCCCATGGCATTGGGGGGGCACCAGCCTCTCTGCACGTGGACAGGTTCTTGTTCACATTCGTGTGGGCCTCCAAGTGTCCAGCTGTCCAGAAGTTCCCCAGGCTCTATCCTTTGGGGCCTTTCATGGAGATATCTTTGGTTGGACATGATTGATTAAGCTATGGACCACTGATGATGATGTTAACCTTCAGTGCCTCTCCCATCCCTGGAGGTTGGGATGAGCTAGAAGTTATAACCCTATAATCCTGGCTTGGTTTTCCTGGTGATCAACCCCATCCTGAAGCTCCCGAGGGGCTGCCAGCTAGGTCAAGTCTTTGGTTAGATAAACTATATCATTTTGGAAATTCTAAGAATCTTAGGAGTTGTATGCCAGGAAAATAGTATTGAAGACCAAATATATATCTCACAATATCACATCTCTTCTGAGATGACTTTGTTCCAGTTAATCCTGCCTTTGCTAGGACGGGAAAAGGCAGGTATTGTATTGCATCCTGAGATGTGTTTAAGTGGGGCTGCATGCCAAAGGCAGCAGCAAAGAAAGCACCCCCCGAGGAAGGCAGGCTTTCCTGACCTGTGTTTCAGGCCGGTGCAGGCCTGGGTTCAGTGTCTTTAGACTTCGTAGGGAGAGAATGTATCCTGTCATTAAGAAAAGTTTATCCTGAGTTGATCCTGATTCTTGTTTATGGTACATCAGATGGATTTAAACTGCAGCATGTTAAAAAGTAAGATAGAATTCATTTCTCCACAATGAAATGGAGAAACTGATTGCTGCTCGTGGGCGGCCTGACATTAGTGCCAGGGATGCCACAACGTCTGCAGAGACCTGATGATGCCACTGACATTGCCAACAGAGTGTGTGGTCTGACGCACTTGTTAGGTGGCACCTTTTATGGTGCACTTGTATATTGCATTTGTACCAGGGTGCTCGAGATTTAGGGCAGCTCTGCTCTGGAGCACGACTTAGTACTGATATTTGATCACCCAGAATAGTGTTTTAAAAAATTACAAATCAGGGCTCGGCGCCTGTGGCTCAATGGGCTAAGGTGCCAGCCATGTACACCTGAGCTGGCGGGTTCGAATCCAGCCCGGGCTCGCCAAACAACAATGACGGCTGCAACCAAAAAATGGCTGGGCGTTGTAGCGGGCGCCTGTAGTCCTAGCTACTTGGGAGGTGGAGGCAAGAGACTTGCTTGAGCCCAGGAGTTGGAGGTTGCTGTGAGCTGTGATGCCACAGCACTCTATCCAGGGTGATAGCTTGAGGCTCTGTCTAAAAAAAAAAAAAAAAAAATTACAAATCAGCTCAGCACCATAGCACAGTGGTTAAGGTGCCAGCCACGTGCACCAAGGCCCGGGCTAGCTAAACAACAGTGACAACTGCAACGAGAAAATAGCCGGGCATTGTGGCAGGCATCTGTAGTCCCAGCTACTTGGAAGGCTGAGGCAAGAGAATCGCTTGGGCCCAAGAGTGTGAGGTTGCTGTGAGCTGTGACGCCACGGGACTCTGCCAAGGGTGACATAATAAGACTGTCTCAAAAAAAAAATTACAGATCCTCCTTTTACAGGCTAGACTCAGAGTAGGAAGGGACAGGACTCTTCTGTCCTGCTCAAGTACTTTCTTTGTTGTTCTTTAAGTAGTTACCAAATATGTGCCCTGCTGGGGGTGAGAGGAAAATCAGCCCTGGCAGAAGGGTGTGCAGAGGGGTGGTGGGGGCGACCCAAGGCAACAGCCTCTAAGGTTGGGCCTGGGTGTGAGTGAGAACCTGGGAACTGGAGGCACAGTGTCCAGGGGAGGGCAGGAAAGAACCTGGTGCCTCCTGGCTCCTGCCCAAAACGAGATTGGACCCTGAGGTTCTGCCAGTACTCACCCCAGCTCTGTGCAGGTGGATGCCAGTTCCTGGGCCCCACACCTTTCACCATGAATCGTTTGCCCGTAGTCTAGTCTACTGAGGACCTCCGCTGTGCCGGGCACTGGTCCAGGTACCTGGACTGTGGTCAGTGGGGTAGGTCATGCCCCTGACCTAGGGAGTTTTAAGGTGTGGCATGGACAGAGACCACACACAGGTGCCAAGGCAGCAGGTTGTGTTGAGTGCTGTGAGGACAGAGAGCCAGGCTCAAGGACAGACAGGGGGAGGGCTGGTGGCCGGGGCCTCCTCCCTGTGACTCTGCTGTCCTGTCATCTTGTCTGGCCACGTTCTCACCTTCCCCTTCTCCTCAAAGGCAGCTCCCAAGCCACCCCGTTGCTTTGTGCTGCTCTTGACATCGTCCCGGCTGACGTCAGCCGTCAGTTAGGTGGTCCAGCTCCCCTGCCTTCTCAGCCTCTCCCTCCACTCCAGACTTCTGTGTCCTGTGGTCGGTTCCCTTGCTCATGCTGAGCCCCTCCACCTAACCTACACCCCTGACCTGCTCCTG
The DNA here is from genome assembly GCA_963574655.1 of Perodicticus potto. Classification (NCBI taxonomy): domain Eukaryota; kingdom Metazoa; phylum Chordata; class Mammalia; order Primates; family Lorisidae; genus Perodicticus; species Perodicticus potto. The sequence goes on from CAUYRH010018195.1 coordinate 25,162, forward strand.
CTTAGCCCTCCCTGGGGAGCAGCCCCCTCTCAGGCCTTCCTCCCTCCCTCGCGTGCACTGCCCAGTTGATGCACCTGACCTGGGGATCGGACGGACACGGACCCTGCTCGGCTGGGCCACTCCCTCTCCTTCCCTGAGACTGCAAGATGCTAAAGAAAAATTATGACACATAGTATTGATACTTTCACTTAAAATAAATGTACAGTTGTACATTTTTGTACATTTTGTGCAAGGAAATAGAATGCCTTAGTTAGGCTCAGCGCCTGTAGCTCAAGCAGCTAAGGCGCCAGCCACATACACCAGAGCCGGCAGGTTCAAATCCAACCCGGGCCTGCCAAACAACAATGACAACTACAACCAAAAACTAGTCAGGGGTTGTGGCAGGCACCTGTAGTCCCTGCTACTTGTGAGGCTGAGGCAAGAGAATTGCTTAAGCCCAGGAGTTGGAGGTTGCTGTGAGCTGTGATGCCACATCACTCTACCCAGGGTGACAGCTGGAGGCTCTGTCTCAAAAAAAAAAAGGAATGCCATATTTAATTGCTGATGAGAGACCATAAATAAGTTTTTAAGTTAGATATTTTAAATTATATTGCATTTTATAACAGTTTTACTAAGTGTGCTATGAGAAATTCCTAATAAGTGTCTTTGTTTCCAATTTAGAGAAGCTAGAAAGAATGGCATGATAGGACTTTCAGATTTCTTCTTTGGCAAGCGGACAATTTAGAAAACCTCGAAGACTCTGAAGATGTTGGCCATTAATACAGAGAAGAACACATTTTAATGTCAAAATAGTGCTTGTTAAAACCTTGGCACCAAATACAACTTGTTATTAACCACATACATCTGTAGTGTGAGTTTTTCTCTTCATAGAAATTTAGGATGACAGATGCTACGTGGGGCCCATTTAATTACTGCTCTGCACCATGTCTTGTAAGGACGTTAAGTGTGAAAAATTCGTAGCAGTAAAATAATCTCTTTTAGTAATCTGTTTGGAGACTGCAAAGTAGAAGGGAAGATGGGCAGTTTGGCAAGTGGCTTTCCTTTTTCTTGATTGAAAACCAGTGACTAGCAGGGCTGCAGATGGACTTGCCTTTTGCTCCCTGCAAACCACCCTGAAGTCGGCTGAGGCTTGATCAGCTCTGGGAATGGTGGGTCCTGGGGACTGTACTGTCTAGCAGAAGTCCAGGGCCAGGCAGCTTATTGGACAGCAGTGTGGATTAGCACTTGGTCCCTTTGAATGGTAATAGTGTCCAAGGCCCTTTCTGGGGGATTCACCCTTTATAAAATCTTCAAAATGACAGCACCAGTGAATACATTTCAGATTACTTTTCTGAGAATTTGGAAGTGGTTAGGCTTATTAGTTTTCTGCAGATTGGCCGCCATGCTAACAAATGTTACCAGTGTCCAAAGAATTGTGAAAACCCAAAGTCATGGGAAATACAGGGTGGCCATAAAGTTCATGTACAATTTAAAATAGTGTGCAATTTAAAACTGCACACAAATTGTATGGACACCCTATTTTTGCTGTTACTTAAAAGGGTGTTTTTTTTTTTTTGCACAGAGATGTGTAAAGTATATTTTTCATCCAAACATTGAAGTATCTTATTTGATCATTTGTCTGGACTTTCTGTCACCTTCCCAGAGAATAGACAATATATCTAGATTATTCCTAAAATTATAAGTCACTTTTTGGAGTTGAAATTTTAAAAGACTTATAATTTTTAAATTGCTTCAATTGTCTCAAAACTTTAACTTCCCTGAAGAATTTAAATATTTAATTTGAATGCCTGAATGTGTGGGGATAAAAAGAAAAGAAAGCTTAGGTTTTACCTAAGTGAACAGATGCGCCCCAGGAAACCACTGCCGCAGACAGGAACGTGCAATGATCATGAAACAGGGCGGGGCGGGAAAGCACTGCCCACCTGCCAGACACCTGGCCACAGGGGCCGAAAGGGATTTGTGCTTCTCTAAGCCCCAAATTAGCTGCCTCAGTAGAGTACACATCCAGCAGGGGATGCGAGGAAGTCTGCATTTTCTGAAGCAGCTCTGGACCCACAGCAGTCAGCGTCTCCCAGGAAGATGTAACGTGGATTAACGAGGCAAAGGTGCTTCACTTCTGAAAGAGGTAAAGGAGGTGCAAGGTGACAGCTGCCACCTCAGAGGGCAAGAAGGAACTTTGAGAGCCCCTGTCTCCCCAAGGCCGTGACCCCAACTTCTCCAAAGAGCCTCTGGATGCCACAGGACCAAGCATCCTGCTGGCAGGGAGGCCCCGGGCTCCTGTGTGGAATGGACCTGTGTCATTGCTGGAGGATGTGTCGAGGCTGGAACTGTCCCCGAGTGTCTCTGCCTGCAGAGTGTGTGGCCTGGAGACACGTGGCCGGGGAAAGTAGAGCTGCTCCAACTTCTGAGGACCAGAAGCTGAGAGGAAAGCCTGCGATGCCATGGGCTCGGCATGTCCCTCCGCTGCTAGACTGCTGCCACAGCCCAGCATTGTCCTGGCTGGCAGGGGCACTTGCAGGTAAAAAGGCCACAAAGAAACTTGTTTGAACACACAGCTCTCTGGGAATATAAAGGAAGAATTTCAGGGCCGGCGAAGTGGGTCATGCCTATGAGCTCAGCACTCTGGGAGGCCAAGACAGGAGGATCTCTTGAGTTCAGGAGTTCAAGACCAGCCTTGAGCAAAAGCAAAACCCCATCTCTACTAAAAATAAAAACAGTAGCTAGGCATGGTGGTGGTTGCCTGTGGGCCCAGCTACTTGGGGGGCTAAGGCAGAAGGATCACTTGAGTCCAGAATTTGAAGTTGCTATGAACTAGGCTGATGCCACAGCACTCTAGCCTGGCCAACACAGGGCAACTGTCTCAAAAATAAAAAAGGAAAGAGTTTCAGACGTGAAGATTGGAGAGGTGGCCATGAGGACCAGTATTGTTGGGTACTGCAGAACTGAGACTAAACGGGACAAAGAGCGTGCTGGGAGCACAATGGCTGGGGGCGCAGACTCGGAGAGCGGGAAGATCCAAGGAAGGAATGGGCAATATCGGATGGCCGCATAATCATCGACTGGAAGTCAAATGACGTTCTCATCAGCCGTGGCGGGGAGGGAAGAAGAATTTGTGAGCAGTTCCCACACCAAGCACAGCAGAGAAGCCACACGCGAGTGCAACGGGCAGGAGTTCGGCTGTCACACTCAGCTCTACACGGAAACCGGCAGAGGGGACAGCACCAGTGCCCTCCCCGGGGCAGCGGGGAGCAGGGTGCGCAGGAGGCTGAACCACGCAAATGCTTGCGGACAGAGGGGGCAGAGCTTAGGGAACCAAGCGTAACTTCTAAAAATTTGATAATTCTTAAATTATAAAGCAAAATAGCATTTAAAAAAAGTAATTCCTAAAAATTGAAAATAAGTGAAAGCAGCGAACTTAGCTGTAGCTGTGTATGCAGGGGCAGTGTGCCCGCAGAGGGGACAGTCGCTTGAGTTGCCCTAAGCGAAGATGCAAAGACAGAAGATGTTACACAAAAGTTAAAATCCACGGACCCCTCGTCCTGGGTGGCGCCCTGCCCTCCATCAGATTCCCCAGGATGCTGTCCCAAATTGCCACAAACTTCGTGGCTGAAAATAGGAGAAAGTCATTCTCTCTAAAGTTCTAGAGGCCAAACGTTGGAAGCCAAGGTGTCAGCAGGGCTGTATTTCCTCCAGAGGCCCCAGGAGGGTCCCGCCCTTCTCTCTTCTGGGGGCTTCACGTTCTCTGGCCCTGGGCAGCGTCGCCCCAGTCCCAGCCTCCCTCTCCGGCAGCTTCTCCTCTGTGTCTCCGCTCTGCCTCTCACAACGGACCCTGGCCTTTGTCTGGATTTATGTTACAGCCAGATAACCCAGGGTGGTGTCACCTTTACAGCCTGACTGTAATTAACATCTGCACAGACCATTTCACGACATAAGATCACATTCCCAGGTTCTAGGTATTAGGACGTGGGTTATCTTTTGGGAGACACCTTTTTTTTTTTTTTTTTGCAGTTTTGGCCAGGGGCAGGCTTGAACCCGCCACCCCTGGTATATGGGAACGGTGCCCTACTCCTTGAGCCACAGGCTCCGTCTGGGAGACACCTTTCAACTCACTACCCTCCTCTATAACCCGGAGCAACTGCAAACTTCTCTGCCTCCATACAGTCCTTCGGGGCCTGCTCTGGGTGAACTGGGCTCTCCCAGGACTCCAGGACCCCGGGACCACTCTCCAGTGAGCAGGAAGATGCCTCCCTGTTTGGGCTGCTGGTTCCCTATATTTCTCCATTTCCCTTTAGAACTAAGACTCTCCAGAGCTGACTGACTGTGAGTCTCTTAAACGTCTGCTTCAAGGAATGTGCTAAAATATGCCTGGGGTTTGTTTTAACCTGGGGTGGTCAGATAGCAGACTTGACAAGGAGGCTCATATTTATAGAGCCCTGGAAACAGGTGGCCCTACGTGCCACACAGGGCCAAGTGGGAAAGGAGCGGGGAGGGGTAGGAGGCAGGGGTGTGCCTGAACTGTGGGCTTTCCCAGGAAGGGATGGGTGAGATGTGGTGGGGACGCTGAGGACGTTTAGGAGCAAGAGCTTTCCAGCCTAGCAACATAGGGGGAGACCCTGTCTCAAAACAAAACAAAACAGCAACAAAGAGTTTGCATACTCTCTGTGGGCTCTGGGCTACAGAGGGGTCTGCTGAGGGACCTGGCCTGGAGTGCTGTGGGCAGGGAGAGCATTGGCTTGGGTGGGGGCGCTGGCTTGGTGTTTGATAAACAGCCATGATGAGGGCCCTGGTTGGTTGGCCTGTATGGCAGAAGTGTCCTGGGGGAGTCATTTGCTGTGTTCAGGGATGAGTGAGCCCTGGGTTGGGCAGTCTCTCCAGAATCAAGGCCCCAAGTGCCAGAGGATCAAGAATACAGACACTTTGGTGGCGTTTGTGGCTCAAAGGAGTTGGTCCCCCGCCCCATTTGCCACAGTGGGTGGGTAAAAACCAACCCCTGGCTAAAACACCAAAAAAAAAAAAAAAAAAAAAAAAAGAATACGGACACTTCTTTGTACCTTCAAGAATGAATGAATTTACAACAATAAAAAATAAAAAGAATACAGAAACTAAGAAAATATAATCAATGAAGGACAATGTCCCCTCCCTGTGATAGCCCCTAGGACCCCAGAAGTTCCCACTTGCCCTACCGCCTCGCCCAGGGGATCTTGGGGGCCTCAGAACTTAACAGAGGCCCAAGGACTGAGAGTGGGCCCCTCCAAAACTTAGAGGGACAGATCATGTACAACCTTGGGGCTGCTTTCTAAGCGTCTGTCCATTTAGCACAAATTGGAATGAGACTCACTGCATTGTCACCGTCTTGTAGACATTACAGGGAACGGCACATAAAGTCCTCACCTCCTCTAGGCCACCTGCATTTCCTGAAAGAACCTCACTGAACTAATGACCAGCTGAACTGGTTCAGGTCCACACAGCATCCCTGGGCCCAAGGAGACAAATTGGGATAGGAGTTTTGTAAGACTGAGCACAAAAAAAATTTTTTTGAGAGAGAAAGAGTTTTTTGAGCCTGTTGCCCAGACTAGAGTGCTATGGCATTAGCTCAGCTCACAGCAACCCCAAACTCTTGGGATCAAGTGATCCTTCGGCCTCAGCCTCCCTAGTATCTAGGACTACAGGTGCTACAGGTGCCTACCTCTATGCCCAGCTATTTTTTCTATTTTTTAGTAGAGACAGGGGCTCACTCTTGCCCAGGCTGGTCTGGAACTCTTGAGCTCAAGTGATCCTTCTGCCTCGGGCTCCCAGAGCGTTAGGAATACAGGCGTGAGCCACCATGCCCAGCCTGCATAACAGACAATTGCCATAGGTAAACTCTAACATGAAAATCTGAATTTGGGCCAGGCTGCTGAGCTAAGCAATCCACCCATTTTGGCCTCCCACCCTGCTAGGATGACTTACCAGCATGAGACCTTGCGCCTGGCCCTTTTATTTACTTGTAAAAATAAGGTCTCATTGTGCTGCCCAGTTGGCTTGAACTTGTGGGCTCCAGCGAGGCTTCTGCCTCAGCCTCCAAAGTAGTTGTGACCGCAGGTGTGAGCCACCATTAGGCTCACAATGGTGAGCCTACTTGCCCTAATTTCCTCCTCTTTATAGGACACAAGTCATATTGAATTAGGGCCCGCCCTAACAACCTCATTTTAACTTAGTACCACTTAATGATCCTGTCTCCAAATGCAGTCACATTCTGAGTAACAGGGGGTTAGGACTTCCACGACATATGATTTTTTTGTGGGGAGGAGCCACAATTTAGCCCATGCCACGTTTCTTTTTCCCAGCCCCCAGAACTGTTTGGCTTGACTCAGCAAGTGAGGACCCTGTAGGTCAAACAAAAACAACTTGATACAGAAACACAAACAGGCCTTTGCCTGGTTGATACCACCTGTGCACGGTTGTCATCTCGGAGAGGTGAAGGAAATGCAGGTCCTGTTTCCTGAGTGAGCACGCATCTGAACAGCCAAACCCAAGGTTCTGGAGTGGACTCTGCATCTGAAGCAGAGTAGGGGGTGGTGCCTACCCCGGTCCTGTCCCTTCACACAGGCACGGCAGAGGAGATGGAGGCACACCCCAGCCCTGGCCACCGAGGGGTTGTCGCTGGATGCTCTGCCCCAGACCCTCCCCCAACACAGGTGGCTCCTCTGGCTCCTGGTCGCTCTCAGCTCAGTTCCAGTCCCCAGGGGCTGTTCCCCCACCCAGGCTGAATGTAAGCAGTAGGATCCCAAGAACTCAGAGGCTGAGCTCCAGCAAAGGTGGAAGTTGAACCAATATTGAAATTAGCAAAACACAGAGGGGCCACTTTTCTGTCCCATTGGTTGGGAGCTTCCGCTGTCTTGTTCCGGCACCTGACCGAGGCGCCGTGCTTCTGTGAGCCAAAACTGGGTTGTTTGTTCTTCATAAACCGGATTCCTGATCCCAGAATGCTCAGACAGACGGCTTCATCTCATTAAGGAGACCGCTTTTCCTAGCCTCATGCTGATTTCCATGCTTCCTGTTACAAGGTTGAATCATCTGTATTCTCCGTCATAGCCTGGAGTTACTTCTTGTTAGAATAGCCATGGGAGCTGGGATTTTGATCTGATCGTTACTTGCCTTTAGGGGGTAACTCAGATGGGTTAATTAATAACTACCAGCTTTATTACAAAGATCGTTATCTGATCAAGCTGTTGGATAAAATAAACCGTTCAAGTGACTATCATTCATGGGGTCTGAATGACTGTCATTTTTTTTTTTTGGTTGCGGGCCCAGGCTGGATTCGAACCTACCAGCTCAGTGTACGTGGCTGGCGCCCTAGCCCATTGAGCCACAGGCGCTGAGCCAGAATGACTGTCATTTGTGGGGTCTGAACAATGAGGCTCTAGAAGGAGATAGCTGGGAGGGGTCCAGAGGACCCTAGGGGTGACCCCTGATAGGGAGTCCTGACCCCTGATAGGGTCAGTAGGGGGCTCCAATGAGGAGCCGGGATTTATTGGTGCTCAGAAAGGAGACCCCATCTAGACTTAGCACCTCAAGAGACAAACACGATTTTTCCAATTAAAGTCACTTTAAAAATAGACTGACAATGATGAAGTCTGTGCATTAAAAAGCACATTTTGGAAATCTCTGGCATTGGGAAGGTGTAGGTTTGAAAAACAGCTACTTTCCCTTAATCGTAGGGGAGTATGTGTGTTTGGGGGGGAGCAGGAGTGGAAAGGCTGCAAGATGCATATCAGCTGACGGTGGCTTTGGGTTTATGCCTCAAGGAATGTTCTGTCCCACTGAAATGACGTCGGAAGTCTAAGTCCACGTAGCAGCAGCCGGCTAATTATTTGGCTTCAACCTCACTCTATTTATAGTTTTCATTTATAAAAAGCATGGGGCATATTTCTTCCTTATGTTGGAATATAAGCTGTAAGAAAGAGAAAAGTTTGAAGTCTAGACGACGCCAGAAATACATGATCACCAGCACGGGGTTCTGATGCAGCTGGCCAGGGAATAATTCTGCTCTTAATGATGTTGGTACAAGGCACTGGTTTAATTTACGATTAACTGTTTTTTCTTGGCAATCACCAGCATGCTTGTGAATTGTCATAATGTGAGAGAATCTAACTTACAATAGTTTCAAATGTAGTGGGATTTAACAATTAATGAAGAATGGATGTATAAATTAATTATTTATTCAGCCTGACTTTGCTCTTCTATAATTTGTGCCAATAATCCTTTGTTAATTCATAAACATTTTCTGAAGTTCTTAAAGCACTTGTAGACCAGAGGCTTTGTACCTTAGTATCTGAATAATAAAAGGGGTTCAGATCCCCTCACATGCCCCAAAGAAAATCCCAGCCCCATTGTATCAAATTGCAGAATTAGTTCTCCTTGGTTATTGAAGCAGATCCTTATGAGAACCACTGGGATGGGTGTGGAACTGGAGTTAGTCCCCCAAGAGGGGCCTGCTAGAACTGTCACGTCCAGGGCAACCAGGTCCTCCTCTGGCACCCAGGTCTGGGCCCTCCTATCTGACCCTACACTTCCTCTCTGCTTTCACCATCATTACCAATACTGGTCTCGTTACCCTGATGCTGACTTTGCAGGAGGTCAGAAGACCCAGCAGGTAGGAGAAAGTGAATGCGTGTTGGCTCTTCCCTGGCACCACTGGGCCCTTCCCGAGGGTTGGTGGGCATCTGGTATGTAAACCCCATGAGGATGGAGCAGGGGTCCTGTGCTGAGCTGGGGCCAGTAGACAGGGGACAGAGACTGACATCCCTCTGGGCACATGTTTCACTTAGTTGCCACCCCAAACCCTAGCCCCATGCTTGAATCTCTTAGAAACTGGAGTTAATAGGAACTTGAGCAGCATGGCCAGACAGTGGGCATGAAGTACTCTTGCAAATTCTGTCTTATGGGGCCTCAGGGCCTAGAAAGACATTTGGGTTGGGATAACTTTCATGCTTAGTTGAAAATGCATTTCCCCAGCACTTAGTGTGGATTGGACTCTGTGCCAACCGCAGGAGATTGCTGTTGCCATCACTGTGATGGCTGCCAGCACAGTTCCTTGTCCAGAGTCATGCAGGTAGACAATTCAGGGGCTGTGACTAAACCCTGGCAGTCTGACTCCAGAGCCTGGATCTGTACCCCAAATCAAAGGTGAGGAGTAATGTGGTCTTGGGGAGGGGGCAGTGACGAGGGGTAGAAGTCCTTTCTGGGTTATCAGCTGGAAAGTGTCAAGATTGGGCTGCCTGTTAGGGACATTTGGATGGGGTTTGAGAGAAAGATTTCATAGAGCACCTGAGTGTGGGGAGGGTTAAGGGAAACAACGAGGCAGTGTGCAGCATTAGATTTTTATCTGTGCATTTATTATAGAGACGTTAGTCTCTATCCCCTGTATTTAGTTCATCAACCAATTATGAACAAGAATTGGTGTTTGAGTTCTTTGGGCTTGGGGTGTACCCAGCAGGGGATGCATGTGATCTAGGCTAGACCAATCCCCTCCTGGTCACAGTGATTTGCCCAAGAGTGTTGGCACATGACCTATACTCAACCAATCAGAGCCTTCCCTGGGATTTTTAGGCTGGCACTGGTGGGGGTGGGGGGTGATGTCCTTTTCTTTTTCCTCTGATTAAGGAGCTATTAGGCTGAAGGCAGAATAGTAACTATTAATAATACACATAGTACTATTATGTAGAGACAACACTAATTATAGATAATCTCCATTTTTCATCCCCTGAATGGCAAATTCATCTAGATCCAAAACATGCCAAGCTCTCAAGAAAAGTGGATTATATAGGGTTTGTTCACCAGGGGCCATCTCAGAATTAAGATGTACATTAACTCATTTAATCTTCATAACACCATTATAAATCATGGAAATTATTGTTATTAATCTCATACTATAGATGTGGCAATGAAAGCTAAGTGCAACATCACACACGGGTCCTGCTCCCCCGGCTCCCCCTCTGCTGGAGCCCCATGTGGAATCTGTCTGCAATGAGAAGGGCGACAGGGAAAGGAGAGACAGAGGGCAGGGTCCTGGAGGCTGGGATGCTGGTCCCACCCCTGCCTAAGGGCAGCGCCACCTCTGCTCACCTCCCAGTTTATTTATACTCACCAGGCAAGACCCCTGCCACGCTTAAGCAAGATCAAGGTGAATATCTGGTTCTTGCAATTAATGTAACCGGACTTCTAAGTGAACAGTTTCCCCATGCAATCGGTTGAATAGTGGCTCCCAGAAAGATGTTCCAAGCTTTAACTCTGGAACCCAGCAATGTGGTTTTATTTGGAAAAAGGGTCTTTGCAGATGTAACTAAGTATCTTGAGATGAGAACATCATGGGATTAAGATAAATCCTAAATCCAATGGCTGGTATTTTTCGAGGAGAAAGACGGACAGGGATGTGAGACACAAACAGAGATGAGGCAGAGACTGGAGTGAAGCTGCCATGGCTAAGGCACATCTGGAGGCACCAGAAGCAGCAAAACCAAGAGAGAGTCCTCCCCTAGGAGCTTCAGAGGAAGGGGGGCCCTGCCAACAGCCTATTTTGGGCCTCTGCTCTCCGGAACTATGATAGAATGAATTGTTGTTGTAAGCCACTGAGTTTGTGGAAATTTGTTAGTGCCGCCCTAGGAAATAAACACACCCTCTTTTCTTGCAAACTGTGTACAAAGGGGCTGTTGGAAACCGGGCAAAGCTCTGCGTTAACCTGAAGCAAGATCTGGCTTAGGTTTTCTTCTGATTCCAAAGATGAAGGCCCTTGAAGGATGTGGGAAGAGGTTGGGGGTGAAGAAAGCTGAAGAAAAGTGAAGTAATCTTGGTGTATTTAGAAGATCAGAGGGATTTTTAGAATGGGGCGAAGATAAACCTACTCTAGATACACTTTCTCATTTCCACAAACTTTCTATGGGTTTCTGTAGCAGGCAGAATTTTAAGATGGTTTCCAGGATTTCATCTACCTGGTATCTGCAAACCACATAATCTCCTATCCGTGCTTATGGGTAAATCTGTATGTATAATAGGACAGTTACTTTCTTTGAAAAAAAAAAAATTTTTTTTTTTTTTTAGAGACAGGATCTTGCTATGTTGCCCAGGCTAGTTTTGAACTCCTAGCCTCAAGTGATCCTCCCAGCTTAGCCTTCCAGTGTGCAGGGATTCCAGGCATGAGCTAGCCCACCCGGCCATCACTCCCTTAATTGTACTTTGCGTTACAGAATGTCAGTGGTGGCAGACTGGAGAGGGGTTCTCCCACTGGCTTAGAAGAAAGCTAAGCTGTTGCTGTGAGGGGTCACATGGAGAGGATGTGAGGGTGGCCTCTGGAAGTAGAGAGTGACCTCCAGCTGACCAGCAGCAAAGAAGAGGGGACCTTGGCTCTCCACTGCCAGGAACGGAATTCTGCCGACAACCCTGAGCCTCCAGGGAGACTGCAGCCTTGGCCCACACACTGATGAAGTGTCTCTGCTAGGTGAGCAGAGGACTCGGTTACCCACGGAAAATGTGAGATAATACGCGTGGATTAAGTTGCTAAGTTTACAATAATTTTGTTTTACAACAACAGGAAATGAATGTAGTTTCTGACCAAAGTTTCTCCCAAATGGTAACTGAACAGGAGCTTCCTAGCTTGAACCTTATTCTTTGCTTTTTAATGTCCCAATGTTAAAAATGAATATGTATTTTAAAGTCATATAGTGAGATGAATTACACAGTTGGAAAAAAGTTTGAAAGTCTCTAAATAGGGAAAAGATGAGTAAAAGTTGATCATCTGTCATTTATGTGCTCCTGGAGTAACCAAAAATGTGTGTTCCTCCATAATATGCTGAAATAAAAAAACCCATAAATTAAAAAATAGATATCCATGGAAATTGTGTGGTTCTTACTCTTTGTGAGGGGTAATGAGCCCCTTACGTGGTTCTGTAGTAAAGACTCCAGCTGCAGAACCAGCTCTTCCCTCTGCTCCATCTGCTTCCCGGGGGCCTGGGTCAGGGAAAGTTTTATATAAATAATCAATAATTGTAACAGGATTGGGGTATGAGGAGTTGGCTGGTGAGACGTAAAGAGAACCCTAAAGAAAATAAGAGTAGCGTGTAAGGAACAGCTCGTGCCCCAGGACTGGGATGGGACACCCAAAGGGACCCTCCAGACCTGAGGGCCAGGTCTCATCAGAGCAAGTGCCTGTGGCTAGTGGAACAGCAGAGAAGTGGCTCTGGGGCCATGCTGGAGGAACTTGCCAGAAACATGCCTTCCAGGGAGCCAGGGAAAGCCGGCTCACTAGAGATGAGTATGGATGTGGGGGGCTGGCCCAGTCAATCAGTTTCTTCATCTGTAAACTGCGGAAGATAATGGGTTCCATGGCCTTTGTATTAGAGAAAGAGCTTAGCTGCTGTGAGGAAGTGACTAATTACATGCAGGCTTGAGGACACAGAAGTTTATCTCTGAGGAGTCTTCAGATGGGGGTCCTTGGGGAGGGAGCAGCTCTGCTCTCTCTCCATGGTTGTTCAGGGACCCAGGTCCTGTCCACCGTGTTGCTTTGCCATCACACAGACTGTCGCCCTCATCTTCGTGGTTGGAGGTCACGGGAAGGGGAAGGGATAAGAGAAGCTTAATGTCACAGGCCCAGATTTAGGAGTGGCATCTGTCACCTCCACTCACATGACCAGCAGGTTAGAAAATGGTCATGTGCCCACCCAGCCTGATCCTATGGACGAAGCAAGAGGAAGTTGGAGGGAACCTAACAAAGTCCATCACCCCGTCCAGCTCTGCCAGACCCCTCCACACGTCACACAATGCGACTCCATGTAACCTCCAGACACCAACTAGGTACACGAAGGAAAACAGCTTTGGCAAGGTGGGAAATACATGCCTCATTGTTCTGTTTTTGCACTTTCGTATCAAGATCCATAGAGCTTGCAAAAAAGTTCTTTTAATGCTAAAAAGTAAGAAGGTGGCAGATGTGACTAGCAAAACAGTCCTGGTGCATCTGCTAGGGAATGCAGATTTTTTTTTTCCTCCAACGTAACAAATTAAAACCCATCTGGGATTTGAGAAGTCTGAGTTAAGTTTTCTTGGATCTGTTTGCCTATGGAACAATGGTGAAAAGTGAAGAAAATGATCAGTCAGTTTTAAAGAACTTCCTTTGTGTGTCAAGAGGAAAGAAGGCTTGAGAATTTTTTCATAGTTTACTCTGATATAGAATGGTGGTGGTATGTAAGGATTTAAGAAGCCGAGGATTACACTAAAGTTCTGAAAATCATTGAACCTCTCTCTTGTCCTTCTGTGTGCCAGACACAGAAAACAATCATTCTCCCAATCCTACAAAAAAGAGTTTGAAAGGAGCACCACCACGCTCCTTTGGAGATGTGGAAGTGGAGGCAGAGAGATGGGAGATAGTTTGTTTAAAGTCAAACATCTAGTAAGTACTGAATCTAGGGCTTGAAGTTAGATAACTCGGCTCCAGTGTCTATGCCAGAGACCCGCAGTCTTTTTCTGGGAAGGCTGGGGTAGCAAATACTTTATGCTCTGGCAGACTCTGCTCTCTTAGCAGGAGAGCAGCCACAGGCCGTGTGCAAACAAATGAGGAATGAGGGTAGGGTTGGGCCCTGTGGCTTACGCCTGTATTCCTAGTACTCTGGGAGGCAGAGGTGGAGGTGGGTGGATTACTTGAGCTTAGGAGCTGGAGACCAGCCTGAGCAAGAGCCAGACCTCGACTCAACTGGAAATAGAAAAACTAACTGAGTGTCATGGTGAGTGCCTATAGTCCCAGCTACGTGGGAGGCTGAGGCAAGAGGACCACCTGAGCCAAAGAGTTGGAGGCTGCTGTAAGCAGTGATGATGCCACAGCACTCTACCCAGGGCGACAGAGTGAGACTCTGTCTCAAAAAAATAAAACAAAACAACAACAACAAAAACAAAACCAAATGAGGGTAACCATGTTCCAATAAAACTTTATTGATGAGCCCTGGAATTCTTTTTTTTTTTTTTTTAGAGACAGAGTCTTATTATATCACCCTCAGTAGAGTGCCATGGGATTACAGCTCTCAGCAAACTCATACTCTTGGGCCTAAATGATTCTCTTGCCTCAGCCTCCCAAGTAGCTGGGACTATAGGCACTGGCCACAACACCCAGTTATTTTTTTTATTGTAGTTGTCATGGTTGTTTAGCAGGGCTGGGCCAGGTTCAAACCTGCCAGCCCCGGTGTATGTGGCCAGTATCCTACTCACTGAACGGCCTTGAGCCTGGAATTCAGAATTTGTAAAATCTCAAGTCACAAAACATTAGTCTTCTTTTGTTTTTTTTCAACTATTTAAAAATGCGTAAACCATTCTTGCCTCCCAAGCCATTGTCTTCAGACCACTGATGTGTGCAATTAATCTTCACACCCTTCAATGTGTTAAAGGATAATATTAAGTGTTAACTGGCACTTATTATACTTAGCACTGACGTCCCAAGTGCTGGGCTAGGGGCTCTCTAGGCCTTGTGCACAGACTTGCTCCCTTCATTTAGGGGGTGGGAGCTATCACTGAAACTGAAACTTTGCAGGTGAAGTCCGCAAAGCATTCTTCCTGTGAGGTGGGAAAGGTGGTGTGGCTGGCCAGGACCTGTGCTGAGATCTGCTGACAGACAGGGAGGAGGCATGTGGGTCGCCCAGCCAGATGCTCACAGGACCCAGGAAAGTGGTGGGAAATTCACTTGGTCAGTGTCCTAGGACCAGCTGCATAAGGATGGCTGAGAGAGGACACTTGTGCCTCATATTCTCAGACATTGTCCAGGGATAAAACTCACTGTGGAAGGAAGCTTTGGTCTGAGTGAATACCTCAAGAACACATGCCACTGTGCTTTGTCATCCAGGCTCCCCCTTCGGTCCTGTCCGGCAGCACCTCCTTCTGTGCACATAACCGGGGACGTTCAGGGAGCGGTCAGGAGGGGCAGGGACAGGGAAACCTGGCGATCCGCTGGCTTCACAACTGCATGTTAGGGGACCCTGGAGTGTGCATTCCCTGGGAAGGATCAGGTGGAACCGGAGGGGGCCTGACTTGCTGTCCCCAAGTTCGCACAGCCTCCATGAGCCCCCTTCTGAGTTTGTGCCCCTGAATTTCACAAGTTCTTCTTCTGTATTAGCTTCCTGGGCCGCCAAAACAAAGATCGCAAACCAAGGGGTTTATGCAACAGAGGCCAGAAGTGCAGACACGGTGTCAGCTCGGCCATCGTCCACCCCAGGGCTCAGGGGAGGGTCCTTCGTTGCCTCTTGCGGTTTCTGGTGGCTTCTGCGTGTGACTCTCGTGTACTCGCCTCTTCTTACAAGGACACCAGTCCCTGGATTTGGACCTCGTTCTTCTCTGATATGACCTCTTCTTAATGACATCTGCAACAACCCTATTTCCAAGAAGGGTCACATTCTCAGATTCTGGCTAGGTATGAATTTTGGGGTGGGAAGGGGACACAGTTCAGCCCAGTACACCTCCCTTCTCAGACCTTGCTAGGTTTCTCATGCCTAAGAGCATTTGTAGCCGGGAAGAATATGAATAGTTTTTCCACTTATCTTAGGAGAGAGGGAGGACGGAAGAATGATGTTGTCAATTCTGGAAAGAGTCCACAGAGCATTGTATAAGATAGAGGGGGATGATGAGAGCGTTTTCACTGACATTTGCAGCCTCCCTTGCTCACAGAGGCATCAGGAAGATTAATGCCTGAGAAATCGTCTGTATTTTACTACTCTTTTAGTGTTCTTATTATCAGAATTATCCTAGTGTCCCTGTGGACACTGTTTCTGAGGTGCTGCTGTAATTATGGCAGCTTGCGTGGATGTAGTGGAAGGTTTTACGAAGGAGTGAGCTACCCGTCACCCCCTGTGGAGTGTGTCATAGCTCTGTCAGCTTCCAGACATAGAAGTGAGGGTGGTAGCGATATTTACTGTGTTCTTGGCAGTGCAGAAGCTTTAATTTTTAATGTAACATTTTAACTTTTTACAAGCATGGATTAGGTAATAATAATGTCTTTTTTAAAAAAGAGAATTTTAGTCTTGGGGTGGGGATGCAAAAGCAGAAAGGTTTTCATGTACCCTTCAGCCCCCCTTTACTACATTAATAGTAGATTTTGTCTGAATTCTGGAAAATAATTTTCATCCTTCATATTTTAAGTTTTCTTTTATGTTATTTATTTCATTGTCTTCCCCAGCTTTTTTTTTTTTTTTTTCTGGCAGATATCCTTCACTTAATAATCTGATTATTAATTCATTCTTTGGCCTTTTTTAGTTACTATTTATTCATTTTAATGTGTCCTTTCAATTATTATATTTTTAATACCAAACATTACTACATGTATCTTTTTTGTTATTCTTATGTCAGATTGAAAGTATTTTCCTTTATTACCTTCGTAAGTATTTTCCTTTATTACCTTCAAATCACTCGATGTGATTTTCATTTTTGGCCCATTCATTTCCCTGATTCTGAAGGTATACGTCAGAGGTTGGCAAATGATGGGCTTCCTATGCAAACAAAGTATTATTGGAACACGTTCATGCCTGCTTATTTATTTATTGTCTTTGGCTTCTTTCATACAACAAAAGCAGAGTTGAGTAGTTGACCCCAAATAGCCCACAAAATAAACATTTTTACTATCTGGCCCTTTCAGAAAATGTTTGCTGATTCTTGCATATGTAATTCAGTTTACTCTTTCTCTTTTGAGATAGTTGGGCTCATTTCTCTTCTAAAGTGTTGAAAGTGATTCTGGCAATGATTTGAGAGGAGCCAAACATCAAACTTTGGTTGTGTGTGTTTATTTGTATGTGCCTATAGGAGGAAGAGCAAATTGGAAAGGACCAGGTTCTCTCTCAAACGAACACATTAAAGACTAGGGGCTCGCTCTTATTTTTCCACAAAGATGAAGTGTGGAAAAGTGCTATTCTTGTGATTATAATCTAGAATCTCAAGTAGATTCTTTGAAACATTGTAGTTGTTTCCCCTTGGTCCTTCAAATTTCACCCCACCTATGCTTCCACAAATCATGACCAGGTTCCCACCTAAGCACCGTATGACTTCCTCTCTGTGCTGTTTTCTCTTTGGTTACAGCACTGAATGTGAGAGTCTGAAGGCTAGCTATAGAACTGAAACACTAGTCATCTCAGTTAGTGGCAGGATAGCCCTGCTGAAAGCTCATAGCTGCATCTCCACTCAGCCAATAGAATCAGCTTAAAGGAGATGCCCTGTCCAGCCACATTATGGCTTTTGTCTGGGCCCATGGCCTCAATTCAGGAACATCTCTTAATGCTTTTGACAAGAAAATCTATTACAGCTTGATCATATTTCACATTCCTTTTTGCCCAACTCTGCCTTCTTCATGTCCTTATGCAGTGATGTGCTGGAGCCAGTGTAACTTAGTGTTTAATATTCAGGACTTTTACAAACAAGTTGTTAAACCAATGTAGGTTGAGGAAAAGCCATGTTAGGAGTATTTAAACCATAGAAATCAGCAGACGCTATATACTATGGCTTCATTTTCTAATACAGAGCTGGCTACCAACATGCCACTACTTATAGGTGCTATTTCTAAGAACATTCCATAATAAATTTTCTTTATCCAGTTCTTCATTTCACAGTCTCCGATCATGATCTAGGAAATTCGGTACCTGGAAAGCTTCAAGGAAGCAAACCTCAAGTGGGGTTTTGGAGCAGGATCTGTCAACACCAGGATGAGAACATTGTTACTGGTGTGAGGAGGAACACCAGCACCCTAAGCATGGTGCAGTTGTGAGACAGTTATCACCAGTGGTAAAGTTGAATTGAAGGCCAGCAGAAGCAAACACTCTAACTTAATATCTCAGAAATCTGAGTAGTCACAGTAGTATTGGTAGTATTCGTTACAAAGCAATAGAATTAAATGCCTTCTACTGAATGAGATAGATGCATCTGAGAAAACTGATGACAGGATGAAAGTGATTAATCACCAAATTAATGCAAAGTCTGTAAGACAGAGGGTCTCTTTTATAGAATATAAAACACCTTCTTATCTATTGGAGCCAGAAGGCATAAAAAGCTGATGACCAGACCCAAAACATAATTATGAGAATAGCAGAGATCCAGAGAATGTTGAATTTCAATCCTAGTAAGTCTGCTGTGCCAAGTCTGGGACATAGTTGGGAAGGACTAATATGCTTTCCCTTGAGATGAGAATATCTAAACTAGCACACTCAAAAACTGTGAAACTCCAGATTCCCCAAGACCCTTTGAGTCTGAAGTATTACATTTTGCTCTTTTAAAGGTTAGCAATCTCTTTCTCTCAATCCTGCTCCTTACTTGAACCATATGGAGCCTATGGCTTGTAAAATAACATCAACCCTTTCCGAATCTAAACATTCTTTCCACTCTGGCTGCCAAAACAATAATAAGAGTAAACTCACAAGAAATCTATCCTGGGAAGCGCTGAGTCCGCTTTTGGGGGACAGTTACTATACCACAGAGGAGCTGAGGGCCTATCAATTATTTAATAGTCGGAAACAGGGCAGTATGTATGAAATTGAATTCTGAGGGTACAGCATCAAAGGAAAAAGATATAAAGTTGGAAAGGAAATAGCTTATCCATACAGGAGCATGCTCGCCTGAGACAAAATTTAACACCGTGGCAAGATCCTCATGACACTCTCAATATACTGCCAAGTGGGATTTTGGAAACTTGAAAAATGTGATAGCTTATACAAATTGAATCAGAACTAGCGGAACTACCATGGTTAACCATGGGAATAAGGATTAAACGACTCAGGAAAATGAGAATAAGAGAATGGTATGTTATGTAAGGCTAGAAAATATACCTGGAGGCTGTGCCTGTAGGAGGATCCAGATGACACTTCTTATGCCATCATGAGAAGACGTGTGTCATTGAGAAAAATTGTAAACCAGGAAGAATACACAGTTCTGCCAAGGGGTGGCCTACATGTACAGAATATTTTGTAACATTTTGTAGTGGATATTTTGTAAATAAAAGTATATTTAGTTACGATCTCCTGTTTTCTCTATGTATGGCAACTTGAGTGGTGATTTTTAGGACACTCTGTACTAGGATATGCTGTTTTGGAATTGTGTTCCCAAATAACAGAGGCCAACATCAGCCCTTAATTATGTGAATAATGATGGACAAATTTATTTTAATAAATGTCAAGTTTAGATTGGAAGCCTAAGTTGTTTGACCTTCTGAGAGTGAGGCAGATACTTAAGTAAGTATTGTTACAAGATAAATGGGGCAAGCAACATCTGCTAAGTCTGTACAGTTCAAGGAAATAGAGAATTATCAAGCACTAGTGCAATTAAAAGTCATGATGACAGACTTATATCTGGAACTGGGTCAATGGTTTAGCCCTGGACACCTCTGAAGGAGAGGAGTTTCATCTGAGGACTCTCATTTACCTCATTGGACCTGATTTAGATGATAGAGTCCTGAGTACAAGTCTGAGCAAGGTTCCATCACAGAGTGAGGCTTTTGGGGAAGATCTAGTGAGAGAGCTGTGTGCATTGATCATGCCACATATGAGTTATCACACAGGAATCCTGAAAGGTGCGGTTTTTTCCTGAAATGACAATACTTGCTGTCACAAGTGCTTTTCCAGAACATTGGCATTTCTCTTGAATTTAGATGAGTTTCTGTGACTGCCTCAACCAATAGAGAGCATGACAGAAGTTACACAATGTAACATTCAAAATAAGACCAAAAAGACAACATTCCTTTTTCTCTTTCACTTCAGTAGATCTAGGATATATAGGTGGGTTTTTGTTGCGTGTATATTTTATACAGTGATGAAGTCTGGGATTTTAGTGTACCCTTCACTGAAATAGTGTACATTGTACCCAATAGGAAATTTTTTTATTTCTCACCCCTTTGCTCTCCCATGTTTGGAGTCGTCACTATCTGTATTCCACTTTGTATGATCATTAATACCCATAGCTTCCACTTATAAGTGATAATATCTGGTATGTGATCTTTCTGTTCTAGAGTTACTCCGCTAAGGATTATGGCCTCCAGTTCAAAGTGGCTTCAAAAGCTATTACTTAATTCTTTTATTATGCCTGAGTAGTATTCCTTGGTATACATATTCATGTATATATATAAAGAGTGGCTATTTCTTTATCCACTCATTTGTTGATGGGCATTTGGGTTGATTTCATGCCTTTGATATCATGAATTGTGCTGTAATGAACAAGTATTATTTTTTATATAATGGCTTGTTTTCCTTCAGGTAAATATACAGTACTGGGATTACTTGATCAAATTGTAGTTCTACCTTTAGCTCTAAAAACATTTACTCCTCTTTTTCTTGTAATTCTTTCCATTCTAACGTAGATACAATGATTTTTGTAAACTCAGACCACATAGAGTTTCCAACTAGGGGAAGAACTGGGGCTATTACCACCTTGCCCCACCTAACTGACCCCCAGGTTAGAGTCAGCACCAACTTGCCAGCACAATGAACAAGCAGCTGACGCCCTGTGGAACAGAGAGTTTTCCTACCAATCTTATGTACATTAGAGTTCCAGACAAGAAGAAATAATGATTGATTTCTTAAGCACATAAGTTTGATTTCTATAACTTTGGAGTCAATTTTGAAACCATGTAGCAGGAATGCTCTACTTGCGTTCTTTACTGTGATTGTTTTGATCATTGAAATTTATTGTATTTTCATACAATTATTTAAATGTGAGTGAAGAAAAAAAATGCCTGCTGAGATATTTATTTGGTTTACATTGACTATAAAGATCAATTCTGGAGAAAGCTGATAAATAAAAATATTGTGTAAATACACATTTAGGAATGTTTATGATGTTGATATACCCCATTATACCACAGGTGCTATAAATTGAATTAAAGATTATATTATCCAATATTAAGAGAGACACTCACTCTTTTTTACATTCATTTTAGCCTCCAGGATTTCTGAGGTAGAGCAGGCTCTCATGTATTTATATCACTGCTTCATTGTATGTAATGGATTTTTTTTTCATGGACTTTGGTTTTATTAGTTTGCCCACGTATCTGAAGTGGTAGTTTTCTTTATGCACACTGCTATTGTTTTCTGTGATGCTCATTTTGTACAATTAGATTTTTTCATTAAACTGGAGACTTTTCAGCCTTTATTTCCTCAGATATTTTGTTGCTCTCATTCTCACTCCTCTCTGTCGGAGACCTCTCATACACGTATTTGTTTAACAACTTGATATAGTTTTAAAGGGTGCTGAGACTATAGTCACACTTTTCTTTTTTTTTTTTAATACATGTATTTTATTATTCTTCATTACATTATTTCCCCACCCCCCACCCCTCCGTGGTAAGACAGAATTGATTTACAGAAAAGAATACAGAAAACACCAAAGCTCCTGGTAGAGGGAGAGATTTCAAGTGGGGAGAGAGA